>JAQQSO010008070.1:0-10213 GCA_028658305.1 Pachyuromys duprasi
TGTGAGTTTACGTGTGTGTGCTATGTGGGGAGGGTTGCATGTGTGCCTTGACATGAGTGTGGATGTCAGAGAATAACTTAGTGGAGTCAGTTCTCTACTTCTACCATGTAGGTTCAGGGGTCAACACAGATCCTCAGGCTTGGTGGCAAATACTTTTACACACTGAACCACCTTGCTGTTCTCATAATTAGACCTTAAAAGTAAGTTGCACTTAAGAACTTATTGAAAAAATATTGATTGCTTTCCCAAATTCTGTTGAAAATATTCAGTAGATGCAATATCAACAATATAGGTATTATTAAGATGTAATAAAATGATTAGAATGAAAGCAATTTTTGTACTTTTAACTTTGCATAAATAAAATTTAAATGTAGATATTTTAACGTATATAATATCATGAAAATCAATATAAAATTTTTTTACATTTATTTATCCATCATTCTGACTGCATGCTGCCAGTGCACCAGATCTCACTATAGATGGTTGTGAGCCACCATGTAATTGCTGGGAATTGAACGCAGGACCCTTGGAAGGGCAGGCACTGTTCTTAACCTCTGAGCCATCTCTCCAACCTCTATAAAAATTGTTTTTAAAGTGTAATAAATAATATATTTAATTATATTTCACAGAATTTATTTTCTGTAATGCCTAAGTTTGATGACTGAGACATATCATTACTAATTATTAATAGCTGTCTCTTGCAAATGTACAGACGCCAGTGATACAATATAATATTTTTGTTTAAAAAATCTAGTGTGAAAATAAATGCAAACACAAATTCAGAGTGTTTTAAATAAGCGACCTCTTCTATCAGTAGATACAAAGTTAAATTGGAGAAAAAAGTAGGTGGATAGAAGAAAAAAAGCCTGTAGATAACGAGGAGAATTGTGAAATGCTGGTGCTTGGACATGACATGGTTGTTGCCTATATGAGCTCAGAGCAAAAGTGGTTCCTTGCACAAAACAAAGCCCATTGAAAGTAAAGCATGCACATGAGTGGCCCTGAGGCTCTACTCCTATCAGAGAAGCTCTTGGCAGTTGATGGCTGCTCATGACACAGTGGAGAGTCACAAACCCATGCACATATGTAAAGCAATAATCGAGCTCACTGGTTTATTAGTAACAAAAAATTAAAAATAAAGGGACATGAAACTGGGTCCAGAGATGGGGAAAGGAAACTAGAGAGATTTGGAGATATATATCTAAGAATGTAACTGTTTGAAATTCATTGACTAAATTTTCAGAACACTAATAAATAATACTAACAGTGTTTGAAAATATAGTTTTCTACTGCTGTGATCTGTAGGACCATTGCATACTTGCGTAAGCTACATGGCAATAAACCATCACAGAAAATAGTGCTTGATAAATGAAGCAGTGGCTGGGGGTATTTGTTAGTCTTGCAGGGGTCCCAAGTTTGGCTTCCATCACCAACATGGGCTAACACACAGCCACATGTAACTCAAGCTTCATGGAATCTGACACAATGGTCTAGCATTTTGGGAAAACTGCACACGCACGTGTACATGTTCAGTCAAATCCACATACATGCATTAATAAAAATAAAATAAGGTGCTTTAAAAGAAACTAATCATCTTCTAATAAAATATTAAAACATAATAACAGAGACTTTTTAAACGGAAAATAGCTGATCGGTAGAACTGTCTGTCTTTGAGTACATGTTTCTTAACTCTAGAATGATTATTTTGATATTTGGAATTGTTTTATTTTATTTCAACATATCTAACCACTTCAAGGGAAAAAGCTTGTGTTCAGACATAGGAACTATTTTCTAAAACACCGTGCTTTTGCTGCAGTATTGCACACATAGACAAGAAATAAGTGATTACAGTCTCATAGAAGACCCCTGTGCCATGGTATATGGATATAACCTAGAACCCCTGCTTGGATGTAGCCCATGGCAGCTCAGTATCCAACTGGGTTCCCTAGTAAAGAGAACAAGGACTATTTCTGACATGAACACAATGGCTGGCTCTTTGACCTCCCACCACCCCCTGCCCCAGAGGGAGGAGCAGCCTTGCTAGGCCACAGAGGAGGACATTGCAGCCAGTCCTGAAGAGACCTGATAAGCTAGAATCAGATGGAAGGGAGGGAGGATCTCCCCTACCAGTGGACTTGGAAAGGGACAGGGAGGAGATGAGGGAGGTAGGGTGGGAAAGTGAGGGGGAAGAGGGAGGGAGCTAAGGCTGGAATACAAAATAAATAACCTGTGATTAATATAAAAATAAAATTATATTAAAAATGCATAAGTGATTACTTTCCCAAGATCTGGTAGCCACAACAGAGTCTAAACTATTCAGTGATTTTGAAATAAAGACAATTGAGGTTGACTTATTGATTTTCAAAAGGCGAAATCTATTTTGAGAAAAATTAGCATGAAAAAGAATGTTCTAATGGACAAAATATATTCTCTCCCAAAGTTAAATAGAACTGTAAAAGAATGAACATCTTTCTATTTCAATGGTTCATTCTATTCTCTTTGGTCAACATATTTCTTATTTTTAAATAAAGTTACCTATCATGAAGACAAAATAAAATTGAACTCAAAAATTTTCTCAAAAACAGCTTCTCTCCCCAATTCCTTGAAAGTTGGAGCCCCAAATGAAGTCGCTTTCTCAGTGTGGTATGCAACTTGATGCAACTTGTTTGTATTAAATTATAAGTTTGTTTAGCCCAAAGGATAGGAAGATAATTCTGCAAGGGGCAGAGAAGGGTCAGGCTATAACATACACATAAAAGATGTTAGAACTGCAACATGGAAAGCTTCAGAACTTAGAATGGCCTCTTAAAAGTTGTCCAAAATGGCACCAAGATGGACTGCTATTATTTTCCTTCATTGATTTTTCAGTGTAATGTGACCTTGAACAAGAGAGCTATCTGCAGTGGAAACAATCTAAGTCTCTGATTTTGAAAGATACTGTCTGACAGGGCTCACTCCAAAGAGGCACTGGTCTTTCAACGAGGGGATCTGGTGTCTTGACAGCACCCAGCTCACAGTGCCCACTATTTAGCAAAAAGCCTGGAGAAGACATTTCAGCTCAACGGTGCCTTTTATGAGCAAACTGATCATTTCTTATTCTTCCAACAGGGTGCATCCTACACACTGATGCAACTTTTAAAAAATCATTTCCCTGCTCCAGGTGAATTTTTTTTTTCTTCTTCATCTCATCTCATTAACAAAGAAAATATTATCCAGAAATGTACCTAATTTTTCAAGTCCACAGAAATATTTTAAAGCTTCAGTGGAAAGATTATACTCTTTAATGTCAATCAGACTCACATAACAAGTTATTCAATTTTTAGCATGAATAGTAATTTATTAAATGCATAACAGTGAAATCTGAATTGCTTAACTTATAAAATCTGTGTTTAGATTTGTTTGTGCCCATATACACAAATACTAATCAAATTATAACTGAGATACAAAGCATGTCTTAAGGCAATTTTTATTGGCTCCTAGATTTTGCAATATGGCCATGATATTTCATAAAGTAACATGAATAAATAACTATGCATATACACTGTCAAGTTGTATTAACTACACGTATTCGGTATAGATTTTCAGACAAGTATAAATCACTTTCAGGAAAACCATTTACATATATTGTTTATGGCTAAATAACTTCTAAAATATTAATACATCTTTCAGAAAAATTAAAATAATCTCTTGATAAATTCACCAATTTATCATTAGGTCCGAACGTGACTAAAGTGAGGTGCTATGGGTTTACATGAAAGGAATGCTAAGGCAAGCCCCCAAGGAGGATTTTCTGATTGTTTTCTTAACAGTCAGTGTGATTTTGAAAAGATCACCCACTGGGCCACCTTCTGAGTGTTTTAGAGAGAGAGAATATTTCTCAAAGGGAGCTTGCCAGTGCCTTTCATATATATTAGTGAGAATCGTTTGAGAAGAAATAGACTTGTGTTCCCGTGACTGCTGCAATGGCAGCATTTACTCGTGATGCCAGCAGGGGAGGAAATGTCACTTTCCCTGGGGAAGAACTCTCTGTGTATTTCAATATGTAGCACATCACCCGGGAGGAAGGTCCTGGGAAGATGACACCTCAGAAATGTACTCATTTTAGTGCCCTCTTTTAACACAGACCAATTTCTGACAGAAGACCAAGGAGAAAAGAAGTTCTCACAATTTCTTCAATTCTAGAGCTGAAAGTATGTACTATTCTAATTCTTTTCTGACAAACGTATGTCAAAAATTATACAGCCATTCAGTATGGTGAAAAATGTGTGGAAAATTGCCTCATTTTTTCTGATATAATACTATCATGAACGGTAAATTATATAATTTTAAACAACTCATTTTGTTATTTTAAAAATAAGAAATTTTTACATCTTTAAAATGTTTTGTTATTTGACTGTTCAGACTACAATGATTGCTTTTCTTGTCACCTTGGCAAATACCTGATAAAAGTAACGTAAGGAATAAAGAAATTATTCTGACTCACAGTTTGAGGAAATATATTTTATCATGCCAAGGAGAGCATTATGATGGGAACAACTGCTTTTGGTGTCAGGAGCTTGCAGTGTGGCTTGCTGTATCATAACAAATTAGGAAGCAGCCAGATGTGTTGTGATGCGAAACTGATGTTACAGTCACTGTTCTTAAAATCAAGGTGCACAATCCTCTGTTCCAAACAAGCCATCAAGCCCAAGCCATAACATCACACTCTTCTCTGGGACCACCCATAAGCCTATTGGGGTTGTTTCATGTAAAAACGCATTGACTATATATTTTGCATTTTGTTACTTTTTTTTAAGGGCACACGCTAAATATGTAACTAAAGAATCTTGTTACTTATGAAGAATAAATTTGAACAATTATAACAGATGAACTTATGAACAATTACAAATGCATTTTAAAATGTATTGCTTACAATATTAAATTACGTTTTTTTAATTTTAGGCTTCTTAAAAGTTTCAAATATATTATATGTTTTTATCAAGATACTGTTTCAAATAAACTATTACATAAAAAAGGACAAAACAAAGTAAAAACATTAAAAGTTAAATTATTGTCAAAGTCCAATATTACATCTGTAAATGTAATATAGTATGACAAACATGCAGTTAGATTGTAATAGATTTGTTCTCTCAATAGAATCATAGACTGGTAAATCTGAAATGGCTGGCTGGAAATCAGAATATTTGTTTAAATATATTGTATGCAATGCATCTTGCTAGCCATTTACTTTCTAATAAATTGGTCTGTGGGAAAGAAGTTGTAAATCAGATAATAAATTTTTAAATTTGTGTTTTTGTAACACCTGAATTATGTGTGTTATCAGTATAGTTCATCTCACAATGGTATTTTTGAAGGATTCATTGTTGAATCACATATTCTTTTCAATTTTATTGTGTAAGAAAGTCAAGCTCCTTAGGAATTCTTTTTTTTTTTCTTTTTAGTAGGAACATGGTATTTTGAATTTGAAATCCCAAGGCCCCATTCAGGAGTCATTTCTATTTTATTTTATTTATTTTTTTACCCGAAGCTTGTGGCCATTCATAGGTTGTGGTAACCCCGTGGATGGTTTAATCCCCATGTTCATATGAACTGACTGGACTAGAGGATCATGAAAAGCAAAGGTTGTGTGAAGTTGGAAGGATAATGTGTTAGAACTGAGGATGCACAGGTTTGGAAAGTGGTAGTTAGGAAAGAATGTGATCAAGCTGCATGATACAGATGCATGGACATTCATAATATAAACAAAAGTTTTAAATTAAGAAATTGAGATATTGTTATATCCCCCTTTTCATTTCTGATTTTGCTATTTGGATAGTTTCTGTCTTATAGTTGGCTAAGGGTTTGTCTATCTTGTTGATTTTCTCAAAGAACCAGCTCTTGTTTTCATATATTCTTTGAATTGTTTTATTTCATTCTAATTTATTGACTTCAGCCCTGAGTTTGATTATTTCTTGCTGTCTACTCCTCTTGGGTGTGTCTGCTTCTTTTTTTGCTAGGGCTTTCAGGTAAGCCATTAAATTGCTTGTACAAGATGTTTCAACTTTCTTCTTGAATGTACTTAGTGGAATGAATTTTCCTCTTAGTACTGCTTTCATTGCGTTCCATAAGTTTGGGTAGGTTGTACCTTCATTTTCATTTAATTCTAGGAACTCTTTGATTTCTTTCTTTATTTCTTCCCTAACCCAGTTGTCACTGAGTGGCGAGTTGTTCAGTTTCCATGTGTATGTAGGCTTTTTGCTATTTCTGTTTTTATTGAGGTTCAGCTTTAGCCCATGATGGTCAGATAGAAGTCAGCTGATTTTTTCAATCTTCTTGTATCTGCTGAAATATTGCCTCTTTTTCTTGGCTCTTTTTCTTCAGTATTTTTGTTTTGTCTTTCTGTTGTATTAGTTTTGTTCTGTCTTATTATTGTATATATTTATTATAATCTCTCAGAAGCCTATTTGTTTTCAAGAGAGAGACAGAAAGGGGGTGAATCAGGATGGGAGGGAAAATGGAGAGAAACTAAGAATACTACTAGAGGGAAGGAAAAAGTAAGAAATAAGATAGGCAATGTTTAAATACAAAAAAAATGGCTTCAAAAGACACTGGAATGATATGTTAGGTACACCTGTTCTTGCAGAGGACCTGGACTCAGTTCCTATCACTCACACTATGGCTAACAACCCTATGCAACACCACTTTCAGGGGTATAATACATTCAAAAAACTAAAATGTAACACAGCAACCTAGTGCCCTTTCCATGCCTGAGCTATTCTTATCTATGAGCAGGTAATTTGCGTGATTAAGTTGATGGAAACATATTATAGATTCACTGTGTGCCAAGACTAAGGACATAGGAAAACTTGTGGGTGCTACACCACCCAAAGAGTTTTATGACCTAGGGGATGTGAGAATTACATATGCCCATTTCATGTATATTAAAAAAAAATAATGCTCACGAGTGGCACACTGTTGATGAAAGCCTAATAGTATGAAGGGGAACTATTTTAGCAGATTTCAACAGTCTTGAGTCACGTTTGAGAAACCTACAGTAAAATCCTCTGAAAAGGGAAAATAAAAAGGGCACAGAACAGGAGATGAGTTTCTATCTTTTCTGTGGTAAATTGAAAAATAATTACCCACTTCTATTTTGTGAGTTCAAAATCCAGTCATTTAAAAAAATAGCTTATTCAACTATTTTAAGGCTAAATATTAGAAAATTTTATCTTTGTATTTTATTCATTTTGAAAATGAAAATATTTAAAATTATACAATGGCTGAGGATTGAGTTAAACTTAAAAAGTTGAAAAAATAAAATAAGCTTAAATATATTTTGCACATAAGAATTAAACTATGCTACACCGGGGATGCAAAGTACCTAACCTCTGATTGATATAAAAATAAAAATTAAAATTAAAATTAAAAAGAGATTTTTCTATTTTTATTAGTTATGAGACTATTGATGAACATATATGTCAACTTCTGTCGAATTAGTTATCATTATTAAAGTAATATCTGTAATTAAAGAGATTGATCTCAATTATTATTTTTATAGCTCTTACAAAAATAGCTCAAGGTTAAATAGCATAAATATTTGATTTTTTAAAATGATCTTTCATTTTATTCTATTTTTAAATTACTACAAATCATTATTAATTTTCTTCATTAGAAGTTTGTTAATTCTGTTGTTTATTTCTTGTCTACTTCATATTTTCCAAGCTTTTAGCTTAATCTTTGGGAGGATACAAAATTAATAACTGTAACTAATATTTAAAAATTAAAAAAGAAATACACGTGGGATTTCAGCTCTGAATTTACTAAACACACCTGGCACACCTATTTCTTCCAGCCTCTCTCTCTGATTTTATATTAAATGAAAGGGTGTTTTCAGATCTGACAAGCTGTATTATTGGTCTTGACATGGGCAGTATATTTGCAGATAACCTGCTTAATACCATACTATATAAAAATCATAATTTTAGGTTGCCAGGAAATGAGAGAAATAAGAGAATAAGATTCAAATGCTTCATTATAACTTGAAATGATGTGGCAAATCTGTAAGAATTCCATTAACATCTTAACGATTTCGGGCAGGAGAAATTCAGACAAAGAAAAGCATATATGAAGAACAGGGAAAGTGTTATTATTAAAATAACACTTAGAAAAAGAAGGGCTGGATATTTCCATGAGTTAATATGACTACTGGTATACTGGGGTAGCCTAAATTTAAAGGAATGCACAGGACCAAATTTTAATTTAAGCATAATATTCTAATCTGACTGGGAAAAGGATGTTTCTGGGGTACTGGTCCCACTAAAGCATTCTTTGAATAAATAAACAAAGGAACAAACATTTGTAAGGAATCACATCATATAGTAAGTGAACACAGTAACCACATTAACTCTTTTGGTTCAACAGTTCATGTTTCTGACATGACTTTTTATATCTATTTGGACATCTTAGGGTAGCAACCAAACTAGAAGACACAGATAAATCACTGGTTCATGCAGCTCCATGTTTAACTACCTCATCTGTTTTGCAACCTTTAAGTAACTATGATGAAATTCACTATTAGGGGGTTAAAAAAAAAAGAAAGAAAAAGAAGCTTGTGGTAGTTTGAGTGCCTCTCTCTAAGGAAGGATTAAGAGCTGCAGCCATTTCAAATACTCTATCTTTCTCTCTGTCTCTCTGTCTCTTTCACTCTCTTGTTTGTTTATTTAATATTAATTTATTAATTTGTATAAACACTTTACAGTATGGTCCTAGCCCCCTCCCTCCTATCTTCCCAGTCCTGCCCTCATGCTCCCTAGTCCCTCCTTCTTCTCAGAGAAGAAAAGCCCCCCAAGGGAAACCAACCCATCCTGGTACCTCAAATTGCAGGAGGACTAAGCTCATAGCATCCTCTTCCACTGATGCCAGACAAGGTAGCTCAGCTAGAGGAAAAGGATCAAAAGTCAGGCAACAGTCAGAAACAGCCTCTAGTGCCATTGTTTCTGTTCTCTTGTTTGTTCATTTTATAAATGTATTTATTTTACATTCAGAATATAGCACCCTCTCTCTTTTCCTCCAGGTAGGTCCCACATTCCCTCCCTCTTCCCCCCATCTCTCTCCCCTAGTCCTCAGAAAGGGGGAGGCTTCCTCCCCTATCACCTGACACCAGCCTCTCAAGTCTCAGCAGGACTGGCTGTATCTTCTTCCTCTCATCTTGACAAGACCAACCATCTAGGGAGAAGTGATCAAAATGCAGGCAACAGAGACTATGTAAGAAACAGCCCCTAGTCCCATTCCTAGGTGTCCTACATTGAGAATGAGCTGCTATGAGCCAAATCTGAGCAGGGAGTCTAGGTTCTCTCCATGCATGGTCCTTGGTTGGTGCATTAGTCTCTGCAGCATCCCCCACCCTAGCCAGATTTATTGGCTCTGTTGGTCTCCTTGTGTAGCTCATGTTCTCTTGGTGTCCTTCTACTCCCCCACACTTCCATAAGTCTCCTGTGTTCTGCCCAAAGATTGGCTAGGAGTCTCAGCATCTGCTTCTATCCTTCCTTTGGTGGAATTTTTTCAGAGGCTGTCACTAGGACTATTTGTTTGATGTCTTTGATTGACCCACATGATGACAAATGTGCACATCTGCTACATATGTGTAAAGGGTCTAGGTCCAGCCTCTGCCAGATTTTTTTTTGGTTGGTGGTTAAGTCTCTGTGAGACCCCATGAACAACATTTAGTTTATTTTGAATGGCTGTTTGTGATGTCCTTGACCCCTCTGGATCCTTCAGAGAGTTCCTCAGTACTCTCTGAGCTTGGCCTATTGTTTGCCTTGGGTCTCTGCATCTGTTTCCATCAAGTGATGGATGAAGCCTCTCAGAAGACAGTTATGTTGGACTCTTGTCTGCAAGCATGGAAGAGTATCATTGATAGTGTCAGGGGCTAGCTCTCTCCCATGAAGTGGGTCTCACTCAAATGAGGATATAAAAAAAACCTTTGATCCAAAATTTGTCTTGCCAATCAACTCAAAAAAATAAATCAGAAGCCCTCCTATACACTAAAGATGAAATGGCCGAGAAAGAAATTAGGGAAACAACACCCTTCACAATAGCTACTAATAACATAAAGTACCTTGGGGTGACTCTAACCAAGCAAGTCAAAGACCTATTTGAGAAAAACTTCAAGTCTCTAAAAAAAGAAATTGAAGAAGATATCGGAAGATGGAAAGATCTCCTGTGCTCATGGATT
>JAQQSO010008071.1:0-10213 GCA_028658305.1 Pachyuromys duprasi
AAAAAAAAAAGACATTGCATATCATATTCTTGATTGTTTTCTGCTGCTTTGTTAAGACGTTCTGACGAAAAGCAACTAAAAAGAAAAGAGGGTATAATTAGCCTACACTTTCATGTCACCGTCTGTCAGAAGGAAAGTCAGGAAAGGGACTCAGCCCATGAACCTGAATACAAGAAATGAAATAAACTATGGAGGAAAGCAGTTCATTGGCTTGCTCCCCAGCTGCTGTCCAGGTCCCACACTTATGTCTGCCACAACTACTTTCCCAAGGGTGGTAAAGCTCACAGCAGCCTGGGCTATCACATGTCAAACATTAATCCAGGTAACATCCCCCAGATATGTCCATAGTTCAGTTTAATAGACAAATTCTCTCAGCTAAGACTTTCAGCAAATAATCCAAAACCATTCAATGGAAAAAAAGACAGCATCTTCAACATATGGTGCTGGTCCAACTGGTTGTCTACATACAGAAAAATGAAAATAGATCCATATTTATCACCCTGCACAAAACTCAAGTCCAAGTGGATCAAAGATCTCAATAGAAAACCAAACACATGAAACATGCTAGAAGAAAAAGTGGGGAAGACCTTGGAACTCATTGGCACAGGAGTCAACTTCCTGAAGAGAACACCAACAGCACAAGCTCTTGGAGCAACAACTGGTTAATGGACCTCATGAAACTGAAAAGATTCTGTAAAGCAAAACACACAATCATCAGAACAAAACAATAGCCTACAGACTGGGAAAGGATCTTCATCAACCCTATATCTGAGAGAGGGCTGATATCCAGAATATGTAAAGAACAAAAGAAGTTAAAAAGCAATAAAGCAAGCAATCCAATTAAAAAATGGGGTAAGGTGTTAAACAGAGAATTCTCTGTAGAGGAATATAAAACAGCAGAGAAACACCTAAAGGGATGTTCAAGGTTCTTAGCTATCAGAGAGATGCAAATCAAAACAAATCTGAGATTTCCCTTTACATCCCTCAAAATGGCAAAGGTTAAAAACTCAAGTGACAATGCATGTTGGAGAGGTTGTGGAGAAAGGGGAATCCTCCTCCATTGCTGGTGGGAAGGTAAACTTGTACAACCACTTTGGAAATCAATCTGCCCCTTTCTCAGAGAATTAGCAAGAGTGCTAACTCAAGATTAAGCTATACCACTCCTAGGCATATATCCAAAAAAAGCTCAAGTACACATCAAGGACATTTGCTCAACCATGTTTGTAGCAGCTTTATTTGTAATAGCCAGAACCTGGAAACAACCCAGATTTCCATCAACAGGGGAATGGATACAGAAATTGTGGTTACTTTTGCACAA
This sequence comes from Pachyuromys duprasi, assembly GCA_028658305.1. Lineage (NCBI taxonomy): Eukaryota > Metazoa > Chordata > Mammalia > Rodentia > Muridae > Pachyuromys > Pachyuromys duprasi. Next base: position 1,319 of record JAQQSO010008071.1, read on the forward strand.
CAGAATATTACTCAGTAATTAAAAATGAGGAAATCATGAAATTTGCAGGCAAATGCTGGGATCTAGAGTAGATCATCCTGAGAAAGGTATCCCAGGAACAGAAAGACACACATGGTATAGACTCACTTATATAGTCCTATAAGATAGGATAGATATACTAAAATATATGCAACTAAAGAAGATAAACAAGAAAGAGGACCCGGGGTAAGATGATCAATCCTCACTTAGAAAGACAAATGGGATGGACATGGGAAGTAGGAGAAAACAAGAAACAGGACAGGAGCCTACTGCAGAGGGCCTCTGAAAGACTCTACCTAGCAGTGTATCAAAGCTGATGCTGAGATTCATAAGCAAACCTTCAGTAGAGTGCAGGGAATCATACGATAAAAGGAAGAGTTAGTAAAACTGAGAGAGGACAGGAGCTCCACAAGGACAAAATATATCAAGGCATGGAGGTCCTCCATGAGACTGTTTCTCCAACCAAGGACCATGTATGGATATAACCTAGAACCCCTGCTCAGATGTAGCCCATGGTAGCTGAGTATCCAAGTGGGTTTTCCTAGTAAGGGGAGTAGGAACTATTTCTGATATGAACTCAATGACTGACTCTTTTACTTTCCCCCACACCTTGAGAGAGGAATAGCCTTGCTAGGCCACAGAGGAGGACATTGCAGCTGTTTCTGAAGATACCTGATAAGCTAGGGTCAGATGGAAGGGGAGGAGGACCTCCCCTAGCAGTATACTTGGAAAGGGACAGGGAGGAGTTGAGGGAGGGATGGTGGGATTGTGAGGGAATGAGGGAGGAGGATATGGCTGGGAAACACAGTAAATAACCTGTGATTAATATTAGAAAAATACAAAAAAATAATATATAAAGTAAAAAAAAATCTTTCTTCCAAGATGATCCTAGCTTGTATCAACTTCCTATAAATCTAACCAGGGGAAATCAAGAGGGAAGAAAAAAAGAAATAACACTCACATGAACAATAAACTATAAAGGACACATAACAGAGAATAGGCACGTAGAAAACCTTATTCTCAAACTAGTGAATCTAGAAATATCTGGTGAGCTTTATTAAAAAGAGAAAAGATTAAAAACAGATAATCTTACTACAACAAATTAAATCTATCCAATACTGGTTACTAAACACTTTTTCAAACAGAATATGAGCTCACTTTCAGTTTTGCATTGACTTATATACTATTATAAACTTATTAGTGTTAAATGCTTTGAAAACTTCACACTCATGATAATACAACCACAGTCAACTGACAGGAAATTTACTCAATCAAAAGATTTTCCTAAGGCCCCAAATGAATTGCTCCCTTCTTATATTTTATCCTAAAACTATTGAATTGTTCTCTATTGCTTTTTCATTGGAAGAATTCTTGTATACAGAACCAGAAGTATCCATTTGATTTCGTTTTGTTTCAAGGTAATGATTTTTAAATAATTTTAACATTTGTACATATTAATAATTAATATTTTCTGGTAACAGTGTTTTACCTAAGGATGATCTTGGGGGTTCCTTAGTGATGAGAAGTGCATAATTATTGTGTTTGCAACAAAGAATTCAATGAGACAAATAGTAAAATGGCAGTTTTATTAAATTCAAACAAAAGTATACTCCAGAAATGTAGTAAAGATTCCAGAAATATAGGTCTCAATAGCTTCTGATATATATATATATTTCCAGAGTCTTTTGGTTATAAAACAAAAAGAAGATATTGCAGAAAGAGTGGACATTCATTGATAAGTGTCTGGCATTTTTTTTTCATTTCCAGAAATCAGAAATATGTAATCCTATGATCTTGTCTCATGTAGATTAAAATGAACTGAACGATTGTGTTGCTTTTTAGATGCTATTATGAAGACTGTTGGTGTACCATTTCATGTATTTATATCTTTGTTGTATTCTTCTATGCTCTGACTATTCTGTGCACTAGAATTCTGGTGGAACTCACTGTTAGAGTACATTACGTATTTGTTAAGTGAGCAAGCATGTTGCTAAAGTTGCATACTTTGGTAAAAAAGAGGGTGACGATTTTTCAAAAACGTAGAGAGCTGGCAGACTTAGTCAATATCACTGAATTTCCTCAGAAGAGTCACTGAAAACCTCAGTTTAACCTTCACTTGTCAAATGTGGAAAATAATGAGCCTCTGCCTTGAGGAGGATGGTGAGGATTTATAATATCATTCCGCATACAAAATTTGTTCTGCACATTTAGCAAAAGAAGTGCAGATTAAACATAGCAGATTATGTCATAGTTATATTTTCTTCTGTTTCAGTTGTTTTATGATTATTTCTTCTGTAGAAAAATTAACACATATATAAACACACACATATAAACATACAAAGGCAAAGAGAAAATACAATACCTCTAATATTTCATAATGCTGCAGAATAATTTTAATGATTTTAAAAAATACACCCCAAAGCTGTTAATTATTATACACTGTTAATGTTTTACATCTGAAACAATACTATAAGCCTTTGGGAAAGTATTTCAGCAATTCATAATCCCAGTTTTCTTACTGTGTCCTACAGGTTTTATTATTTAGAGCAAACTGACTTCTGCAAAGTTCATGTCTTGCACATTAGTTTGTAACGAAAACGATTCTTGGGAACCACATTAGTTAGGTGTGTGGAAGAACTGTATTTAATTGAATCTATAGATTTATCTGCACAAAAGTAGAACTGTCAAAAAATAAGTTAGACATTAATTTAGTTTTCTCTTAGCTACTGTGATAAATTGGAATTTCATCTAAGCACCCAATAATCTTCTCCTTGCAGCTTAAAAGATGAAAAGTTGGAAAAGAAATGGAAGAGAAAAATACCAGAATTAGAAGTGATTTAGATCATAATATAGTTGGAGAATATCTTGAGCATACTAAAACTGTAATGGCTGATATTTAACAGACCCAAGATACAACTTTGCATAAGTAGGAATGAAGACAGATATAGCAAAACAGTAGCAGTTTAAAAATATACATTGTGGATGCACAAAAATACCAAAAATTATGAGAACTTGAACAAATTGCACATTTCAGTATAAAGCAAAGTGAGTTAGAGAATTGTATTCACTAAAGTGGAATCAACAAGGTAATTGTTGAAATTTGTGCTCAAGAAGTTTGTTTGCTCAATACTGAGGGAATTCAGCTCATAAGTTTTCTATGTAAGTTTTTCTCAATATTGTATTATGTTAGTAATACTTTTAAAGTAAAGGGGAAAAATCAGTGTGCTGAGAAAACCTATATTGTCAGTTAATTTGGTTTAACGTGAGTCATTTGGTCTTAGTAGTTTTTTAAGACTCTTCCAGTGAAACCATGTTTGATTATATATTCACAAAATACTAAATATAGAACAGATAAAATGTGATTTGATTTACTTGACATTTTAAGGTCTTGTGAAATTTCACAAGTATTTAAAAGTATGTGGTGAGATGGTTTCAGCCTGTAAGGAAATCAAACTTAGAGGAAGTTACCTTGTGTGAGTGCAAGTAAACATTAAGTTGTCTGCCTGGAAGAACACTCAAGTATTTGACCTGAAAATCTACATTTTTAAGCTTTGCCGCCTATTACTAAAGTTATAGGTTAGGGTCTGGGTTCTGAAAGCCCTATACGTGAAGCTGAGCCATCTGTTCCTCAATTAACAATTTATAGTCTGAAATGGAGGAAAGATATTTAGCCAGTGTTGTCAGAAGCAAAGAAGTGTAATGGCATCCCCCCCGCCCCCACCTCAGCCAGAGTCTATATTCCTCCTCCCACCATGGATCAGAAGTTTAAATACAGAGAAGGCAAGCAGTCTTGGGTGTATACCCGTCTGTCACTGGCCCATCATTGCCCATCCTGCAAGGTGGAGAAACAAATCCTGTTTTTGACTACTTGATAGTCAAATACAAGGTCATGTGTTTATTTTATTATCATTTTGCCAAAGGTAATACATTGTTGTACAGTCTATAAACTTTGTCTTGATTTGCATTTATAATTGGCCAACTCATAAATAAAGTTATACTAGTGAAAATTATTTACACCAAGAAAGAAAGCTTACCTACAAAACGAAGGACAAAAAATAAGTAAAAGTGGTTAATAGAACACCTTTTAATATTATCCCTATTGCAAATTTAAAAGCCAGATTATAATGATCAAAGAGAAAAAGTAGCCAGATTCATTGGGTTGGGTGGCCATTTTTTATGCTCCCATGAATCATCTCTGGCTTTTTATGGTTAGATGGAGTCGTTTTACAGAATGAGAGGCTGAATGTGCGGTAAAAATTAAGAGAAAGAAATTGGTTTTCTTCCTAAAGGTCAACTGAAAAATATGAAAATTTCCATTTCATGCCAACTGGATATAGATGGTGCCACTCCCTAGTCAGGTTTAGAGCCCTGATAATGACCCTGGTGACAGAGTCTTCCCTAAGGGAGTGAGGTTTAAAGAGGGAAATGTCAATGCCCCATTCAGAGAGTACTAATTGGCTGGGAGATCTGATAGCCTTTTAAGTGTTCAACCAGAGATGACCTGCTGTGCACACCATTAAAAGAGCAGGGTGTGTGTGTGGGGGGGGGGCACAATCAATAAACAGAAAAAAGAAAGACTAAAAGATAAAATCAATAATAAAAAATGGAGACATGAGTAACCCACCAAATTGTATTTGGTTTATTTTTTTTCAAGAACAATTGTAAATATTATTAAGACATTGCATTTCTGTGAAAGCTCTATTTGTCAAGCTTGTCTGATGGCTATTCTGGTTATATTCTCTTAACTGTAAGTTCTGTTGATGCAAACATTTTCCTGGACTCAAATACAAGAATATTGGGAGGCAATGGGGACTGTTTCCACTTTGAGTTCTCCTTCTACCAACCTGCTGAAAGCATAGAAGGTTGTTTGTATTTAAAATCATTTATTTAATCACACTGTGTTAATGTATAATCTCCAGATGTGATGCATGAAGAGTTGCTAAGATTTTTTTGGGAAAATATTAACTAGTGAAAATGTTGTTTCATTATTTGTAGTTGAGATGGAGCGAATTAGGAACCTGAGCTGTGACCAATCAACAATTTGTAATCACCCTCAAAAATTCCATGGTATTCAAGAACCACTATTTGTGAAATAAAATTCTGAGTATGTGGTTAGGAAATGTAAAAAGTGGAGGTATCGCCACCTATGCTCTCTAGGACAGGAAGGGTAAGAGAATGTGAGAATACCAAGTGTAAGGCTATTACAGAAAAGGAATAGACAAAAAGTCAGGATATGGAAATCAAACCAGTAAGAAAACTAGAGCATTCTAATGAAGGAATATTTCTAAATGAAAAAAAAATTCAAGGACGATGGATAAATATAAATTAGTGTTTCTCAGTAGGGAGATCATAACTGCCCAGTCTTTCCCCCTAGACATTTGTCACTATTTTGAGTCTGGATTTCTGGTTTTTCACAATGCAGAGGTGATAATAGCATTGGACAGAGAGCAGATGCTGCTAAGTACCATGTAATTCATGGGGGAATCCCCCATGACACAATCATCAAAAATGTCTACAGCACAAGGTTGAAGAACTTAGTGTGAAGAAGGTCAGTGTTAAGCAAGCTGCTCACTTAGCTGCTTCTGAATGGTTAACCTGGAATAGTTCTATGATAACATAGGGTTGAATTCCCTTTCTAGTCTAAAACCCACCTAAGCATATGTCTCACATGTTTCTAAGTACACAACTGTTGCAAAGTGAAAAAGTCAGACTACATTTTTCTTAAATTACTTTTTCATTGCTATTGGGTAAAGTATACTCCGAGTAATTTCCTCTAAATTGTCTAAATACATGTCTTGTAGCTACCTCACAGAGACAGAAATCTGTATATATTTTACCTTGTAAAATCTATTTATTTGTGATTTTTGTTAGACCATAACAATGGGAGCTGGGTGGGAGCTTCTCTGACTCTTTTGACTGCTTTTGAGACTTTCTTCCTGCTATTGGGATGCCTCACTCAGCCTTAATATAAGGGCTTATGACTAGTCTCTCTTTTTTTTCCATCTTTTAATGCTTTGTTGGTAGATATCACTGGATGGCCTGCTCTTTCCTGAAGGGAAACAGAGGAGCAAGTGTCCAGGAGAGAAGGAAGTGTATGAGGGTGTTTGATAGGAAGGGTAGGAGTGGAAGACTCCAGTAAGGATGTGCTGTTTGAGAAAAGAATAAATAACATAAAATTTGTTTGTTTATTTGTTTTGAGCAGATTCACACAGGCTTTGTTGAAATCAAATTTCCTCTGCAGCTAAAGATATCTTTGAATCTCAAATCTCCTGACCTTTACCTCCAAAGTGCTAGAATTACAGGCTTTTAACTCAGTGACTGGTTTTGACTGCTGGAGGATTAAGCCCAGATTTCTTGAATGCTACAAGCATGGTAGCAAGTGAGTCACATTCCTTTTTTTATTAACATTTTTATTTTATATTAATCATAGGTTATGTACTTTGTATCCCAGCTGTAGACCCCTCCAGCATTCCCTCCCTACCCCCCCATACCTCCCTCATCTCCTCCCTGCTCCTTTCTAAGTCCACTGATAGGGGAGGACCTCCTCCCCCCTTCCACATAACTCTAGTTTATCAGGTCTCTTCAGGACGGCTGCAATGTCCTCTTCTGTGGCAAGGCTGCTCCTCCCTTGAGGGATGGGGAGGATCGAAGAGCCAGCCATTCAGTCCATGCCCAAAATAGTCACTGTTCCCCTTACTAGGTTACCCACTTGGATATTGAGCTACCATTTGCTACATTCAAGCAGAGGTTCTAGGTTATATCCATACATGATCCTTGGTTGAAGAAACAGTCTCATAAAAGACCCCTGTGCCCTGATATATTTGGTCCTTGCAGAGCACCTGTTCTCTTCAGGTCATACTATCTCCCCCCTCTTTCATATGATTCCCTGTGCTCTGCCAAAGGTTTGGTTATGTGTCTTAATATTTGCTTTGATACTCTGCTAGGTAGAGTCTTTCTGAGGCCCTCCGAAGTAGGCTCTTGTCATGTTACTTGTTTTCTCCTACATCCGGTGTCCATCTCATTTGTCTTTCTAAATGAGGATTAATCGTCTTACCCCAGGTCCTCTTTCTTGTTTATCTTCTTTAGGTGTATAGATTTCACTATGTTTATCCTATCTTACAGGTCTATATAAGTGAGCATATACTATGTGTGTCTTTCTGCTTTTGGGATACCTCACTTAGGATGATCATCTCCAGGTCCCACCATTTGCCTGCAAATTTTATGATTTCCTCCTTTTTAATTGCTGAGTAGTATTCCATTGTATAAAAGTACCACAATTTCTGTATCCATTCCTCAACTGAGGGACATCTGGGTTGTTTCCAGGTGAGTCACATTCTTAGCACTTTTCTGGTAGTAGGGTGGGTTGGAAGGGGGAGTTCTCTTTCTATGAGAAGAAGGAGAGGAGGGAAAGGGGAAAAAGAGTAGGAGGGTGGGACAGGGAGGAGAAGAGGAGGCAGAAATTGGAATGTAGAGTGAATAAATGAATCAACTTAATTAACAATTGCATAAACCACTTTAGTCACAATTTTGTAATGTTCCCAAACACCAAATATTCAGAAGTAAACACTTCTTTATGTGAATCTTGTTTTTGTACTTTTCAAATAGTATCTCAAACAAGATTCCTATTTTGATTGTCTGAGCATGATAGTAAATAAAAGAACCTGGTAATTCTAAATCCCATTAAAAAAAGAAGATCTATTTAGCTATGTTTAATACATATGTATGGAGACTGTATACTTTAGTGTAAGTTCACATGGCAGTCAGAGATGTTAGACACCTTGAACTTCATTCAGTCTTGTGAAAAAGCAATGCACTCTTTTTCTTTAAATGTAATTTTTATTTTTATATCAATCCCAGGTTAGGTACTTTGCACCCCAGGTGTAGCCCCCTCCCTCATTCCCTCCCACTCTCCCCATCCCTCCCTTATCTCCTCCCTGCCCCCTCCAAGTCCACCAATGGGGGAGGACCTCTTCTCCTTCCATCCAACCCCAGATGATCTTGTCTCCTCAGGGATGGTTGCAATGTCCTCCCCTAGGATCTAGCCAGGCTGTTACTCCCTGGCGTGTATGGGGGAGGGTCAAAGAGCCAGCCATCCAGTTCATGACTGAAACAGTCCCTGTTTCCCTTACTAGGATCTTCAGGTGGACACGGAGCTACCATGGGCCACATCTGAGCAGGGGTTCTAGGCCATATCCATATATGGTCCTTGGTTGGAAAATATGTCTCATATAAGACCCCTGTGCCCTGTTCAGTTTGATCTCTGTGGAGCTCTTGTTCTCCCCAAGTCTCACTAACTTTTCCTATTTTTATTATTACTTCCCACCCTCTGCCAAAGGCTTAATTGTGAGTCATAATATCTGCTTTGATACATTGCTATATTGATTCTGTCAGAGGTCCTCTTTGGCATGCTCCTGTCCTGTTGCTTGTTTTATCCTCCACTCAGTGTCCATCCCATTTGTTCATCCAAACGAGCATTGATCATACCAACCTGGGTCCTCCTTCCTGTATATGCTCCCTAGGTGTGTAGATTTCAGCATGACCTTCCTATCCTATAGGTCTATGTAAGTGAGTATATACCATATGTTTCTTTCTGCTTTTGGGATACCTCACTTAGGATGACCGTTTCCAGGTCCCACCATTTGCCTACGAATTTCATGATTTCCTCCTTTTTAATTGCTGAGTAGTATTCCATTGTGTAAAAGTACCACAATTTCTGTATCCATTCCTCAACTGAGGGACATATGGGTTGTTTCCAGGTTCTGCCTATTACAAATAAAGCAGTCACGAATGTAGTTGAGCAAATGTCCTTGTTGTATACTTGAGCATCTTTTGGATATATGTCTAAGAGTGGTAGAGCTGGGTCTTGAGGAATCACTA
>JAQQSO010008072.1:0-10213 GCA_028658305.1 Pachyuromys duprasi
TCACTTATATAAACCTATAGGATAGGAAGTTCAAGCTGAAATCTACACACCTAGAGAGGATATACAAGAAGGAGGACCCCGGTTGGTATGATCAATGCTTGTTTGAATGAACAAATGGGATGGACATTGAGTGGAGGAGAAAACAAGCAACAGAACAGGAACATGCCACAGTGGACCTCTGGGGGGGGGGGGGGTCAATGTAGCGATATATCAGAGTAGATATTAAGACTCGCGACCAAGCCTCTGACAGAGGGTGAGAAGTAATGATAGATCTGGGGGAGGTTGTTGAGAATTGGGGAGAAGAAGAGCTCCACAAAGACCAAACTGAGCAGGGCATAGGGGTCTTGTATGAGACTGTTTCTACAATCAAGGACCATGTGTGGATGTGGCCTGGAACCCCCTCACAGATGGGGCCCATTATAGCTTGGTGTAGGACTGAAGACCCTACTCAGGGAAACAGGGACTGTTTCAGTCATGATCTTGATGGCTGACTCTTTGACCCTCCCCCATACCAGCCGGGAGTGACAGACTGGCTAGATCCCAGGGGAGGACATTGCAGCCAGCCCTGAGGAGACAGGATAAGCTGGGGTTGGATGGACGGGAATGAGGTCCTCCCCTGTTGGTGGACTTGGAGGGGGCGGGAGGACAGAGATGAGGGAGGGAGTTGGAGGGTAGGAGGGAATAAGGGAGGGAGCTATGCCTGGGATTCAAAGTACCTAACCTGTGATTGAGATAAAAATAAATAAATTTAAAAAAAAAGGAAAGTTTGAGACTGAATCAACCCTCATCAATCTATTACTATGAACTTGGCATGGTTTCAGATAGGAAGCTTGATCTTCTGCTCCTTCAGTGAATATTTGTTTGGGTCTTTAAAACTGTCATTAATATGTTACTCCATTAATATTTATATTCTAAAGTACATTTATCCCTGATAGAATCATCATTGACCCATATTTTTGTCTTTCTTCCTGATAATTAAGAAGGTTGAAGAGTAAAGAATGTTTTCTAAGGAAAATTTCAGGGTCACATTATGATCTCCTAATAATTTTTATGATAGACATTGATTAAAAACTTTTAAACTTAAACAGTAATTTGAATTTTAAGTTTAGTGTGTAAAAAGTTATCGAGGCAATATAAAATAACTACTTATGTTCATTTGCAAGTAATATTTGAATGTGAGTCAATAATGTATATTTTTCTTGTTCCCTGTAAAGAGTTTTTAATTATCAGCACTTATTATCTCAGAAATACTAAATTCAATTACAGAACAAAATGTGGTTTTTTTCATTAAACATTAAAGTCATTTTTTAGTTTTAAGTATATAATAAAATTTTAAAAATTGGGTCTAGATAGTTTCACACTAAGAACACATCTAAACTTCACAAGCATGCAAGGACATTTATATTTTAATTCAAAAATATCAATGAAAATAACTCTATGAAGAGAAAACAATTTGAAGCCACAAAAGCCTATTGTAAGGTCAGAAAAATAATTTATAACAATAAGAATCTGTTTGGAAACTGGTGGCATCACCTTTAAAAGTTCAATCACATATGCCTTGAGTGGAATAATTTGCTAAAACTTCAATCTTTCTATACTAATTTATTTTTGATAAGCATGTAGTATTTTCCCCATCTTTCCTCTTCAAAATGCTATGTATTATTTTTTCCTTTGTCCTACTCCCTTGCCACTAATAAAGTATTTCAACTATGTAGAGAAAAGGATGGTTAAAATTCTATTGATTCATTGTCAAGCAGAGACTATTGTAGAATCATTTAAAATGTATGTTATATGGTAACAAATTAGAGTTCCAAGAGAAAAGAAGGAAGAATATAAATGTAAATATTAGTGAACTCATTGTCCCTATACATGGATTGATTTCATTCATCTTATGTGGTCAATATAGTGGCTAAGAAAAAAATCCAAACTCAAAGGCACATTAACAAGGAAGCAAGTCAAAAGAATGGGGAAAATGATGAATGATAGTTGATTTAAAAAAATAATATCAAAATTTTCATGAGGGATTCATCATTTTCCTTCTCATTCTTAAGACATCTTAATAAGCTTTTGACAAATGTACATTTAGCTGTGAAAATAAATTTGTATTTAAAATCTTGGTGCAGGGGTTGTCTTTCAAATATTTAATCTTAATGAAAACAAAATTTATCATATTCCCAATATAATTGTTTTATGTTTTTGGTTTAACTTTATAATAGTCATCAAGAAACACTAAAAATATTTCATCCTGAGCCATAATAAATTTATGACAAAATGGTTTATCATATGTATTTCTCTGACAACACTGAGAAGAGTCCATCTGAAAATTTCACTGCTGATATTGGTCTCAGGGTAGGACATTATTCCAACTACATCTATGCAGAGTTAAGATAAAGTTCTTCCCAGAAGAATTTCATGGTGTTAAAATGTGTGGGTTTATGAAAATTGTAAGAACTGTAGAATGGAGGTTGAGAATACAAATATTTACAATAGTCTCTGTGTTTGCCAGCTGTCATACATATGCATTTTCAAGTCTCAAAAGAATTAAAGGGATGAAAGAACAAACACTGCTTCTCTTACTTTATATATGAGGCAAGTCCTTTCCATTTATCTCCATTGAGTAGATTGTCTCTTCCAGATAGTTTTGCTAGAAGGCATTTTTCTAAAAAAAATTGTGTTAGATTTCAAATGAAAATGAAAGAGAAAACAAAGATTTATTGAAATTTTTATTGGTTAGGCTAGGAAGACAAAATCCACTGGAAAAATATATGTTAAGATATAGCATGTATTCAAGGATATTTCAACAATTTTTCTTAGTTAATAACATTGAATGTCCTAGCCAATGAACAATGATACATGTAGTTTTATTAAGAAAAATAATTAGTATTTTATCTTGTTACTTCCATGATTGGGGTATATATACCATATATATATATGAGATAAAATGAATGAACTGTTCAGAAAAAAATATTTTTAGAGGGTTAACATGAAATTTGGATGATACTGTATATATACTATTGAAAACAGAGAATTTTTGATTTCATATTCTGCTTCAAGAAGGTTGTTAAAAACAATATGCATTGGTACATGCTAAAAGCATACTAATGAAGGCATTATTCAGAACGAATTTTTATTTATTTATTTATTTATTTATTTATTTATTTATTTATTTTTTGGCAAGTTAACATAAGCTAGATTCTTCTTAGAAGAAGGAATTTCAATTCAAGAATTGTTTCCATTACACTGGTCTATCTGTATGTCTGTGGGGCATTTTCTTAATCAGTGTTTAATGTGGGAGTGCACAGTCCCAGTGGGTGGTACAACTTCTTACCAAGTGGTCCTGGGTTGTACAAGAAAGCAGGATGAACAAATCATGTAGAGCAAGCTGGTAAAACAAAACAAAACAAAAACATTTCTCCATAATGTCTACTTCAGTTCTTTCCTCCAAGTTCCTGCAATGGTTTCCCTTCATGGTGGACTACTTGTTCTAAGATGAAATAAATCTGTTCCTCTCCAAGTTGATTTTGGTTATGGTGATTATCACAGCAATAAAAACGAAACTAGAATGGGAATAGAGAGCACGACAAGGGGAGGAAAGAAATAAGGCTATGTTCTGAATGAACATGGATAGGTAGGATTCTGTAGTCAAAGGGCATGATCGAGTTGAGATTAGTAGATGGAACATTATTTTAGGAAGACCATCAGAAAAATTTGGGCTGAACTTATCTAACAGGATTCTTACTGAAGACATCCAGAGAGGTCAGACATCATCTGGAAATGATAGAGGACACAGAAATCAATCAGATATCTAGTTACTAAGGATGAGGTATCCATGAATCAGTAGAGCTCTTGACTAAATCTTTTTAAACTTATTTATGTTTTATTCACTTTACATCCTGGTTGTACCTCATCCTACCTCACCTCCCAGTTCTACCCTCCTTCTCTTCCCCCTCCCCTATTCCTCAGAAATGAGGAGACCAACTTCCCGTCCATCCCACCTCATCAAGTCATATCAGGATTGAGCATGTCCTCTTCCTCTGTGGCCTGGCAAGGCAGTCCCCCATGGAGAAAGTGATTTAAAAAGAAAAAGCTAGGAGAAAGTCCATGTCAAAGACAGTCCTCACTTTACTTTTTTAAGGACCCACATGAAGCCTAAGCTGCCCAACAGCTACATTTTGTAGGAGGGGTCTAGGTCCAGCCCATGCATGGTCCTTGGTTGATGCTTCAGCCTCAGTAAGCCTCTCTGGGCCCGATTTACTTGGCTCTGTTAGTCTTCTTAGGGTGCTTCTGTCATCTTCAGATCCTTTTCTTTTTCCTCCCACTGTTCCACAAGACTGCCTATGCATCAACCAGTGTTTGGCTGTGAGTCTCAGCATCTATTTTGAGGTTTTTTTGGTAGAGCCTCTCAGAAGACAACTCTGATAGGCTCCTCAACTCTTATAGGCTCCTGTCTGAAGGCTTAGCTGAGTATCATTCATAGTGTCAGGGGTTGTCACTCTCCCATAGGTTGGAGTAGGCATTGGATGGATACTCTCTCAAACTGTTCTGCCTTGTAGACAAGGTAAAATTTGGGTCAAAGTGTTTGTGGGTAGGTTGGTACTCCCGTCCCTCTAGTTGTAGACCTGTTTAGTTAGAGGGTATCCTCTTCTGTCTCTATGTCCTGTGCTACTAGGAGTCTCTGCTTGAGTCCCCCTCATACACTCACAGGATCCCTCCCTCTTCTCCAGCTTACTACAAAGACATACCCAACCTTAGCTTATATTGCTCTACAGGCCTTCTGGCCTCTCGAACCTGCTTTCCACAGGTCTGATCTCCATCCTCATATTTCTCTATGTTCCCACTCATACCTGGTTCTCACTATTCAAACACTACCTTTATCTATTCTATTTCCCTTCTGAGTAAGATATATGCATCCTCCCTGAGATCCTCCTTATTACTTCTCTTCTCTGGGTCTGTGTCTTGCAGTATATTTATCCTGTACTATATGGCTAAAATCACCTTATGAGTTAGTCCATACCATGTGCATATTTCTGGGTCAGGGATACCTCACTCAGGATGATCTTCCCTAGTTCCATTCATTTGCCTGAAATTTTCATGGTTTTCTTGTTTTTTAATAGTTGTGTAGTATTTCATTGTGAAAATATGCCACACATTTTTTGTCCATTATTTGATTGGGGGACATATAGGTTAGTTCCAGATTCTGGTCACTACAAATAAAACAATTGAACAAATGTCCTTGTTGCATGGTGGAGAATCTTTTGGGTATTGATGTAATGGTAGTATAGCTAACTGTTGAGGAAGAGTTTTTCCCAATTTTCCAAAAAAGCTTCATTTTGATTTCCAAAGGGGCTGTAAAAGTTTGCACTCCTACCAGCTATGGAGGAGTGTTCCCTTGCTGCTCATCCTCACCATCATGTGCTGTCCCTTGAGATTTTGATCTTAGCCATTGTGACAGGAGTGAGAATGACTCTCAGAGTCCTGTTGATTTGCATTTCTCTTTTGACTAAGGAAATTGTCCATTTATTTATGTGCTTATTAAAAGGTTTTATCATTTAAGGTCTTTTATCTCCTAAACAAAGGACTTGACTAAGTTTTACTATCTGCTCTGCTCTTCTTCCTGTTTCAGCAACTCGCAATTTTTATCAGCTTTTGATATACCTTGAATTTGAAAGTAAACTCAAACAAATTAGAGCCAGTGCCTTGGGCTTTGCAGTTATATCAGTCAGAATCTCAGTAGGAAATAATGCATTCCAGAGGATTCAACTCAAGACACTAATGGATAGATGTGAGTCACTCAGAAATGATCAACCAGAAGTCTGTCTTAACACTAATCCTAAAGGGAAGACAGCATCTCACTGACAGCAGGAACTGAGGAGGAAACATTTTGTTAGGAACTGAAGGGACTCAGTGATTGAACCCAATGAAGGGACTCAGGTGTTTCTGAGGACAAAGAATTGAAATAAAGAATTTATGAGAAAGAATGAATGGCTAATAGTGGTTTTTAACCGAAAATTTTTGTCAGAATCTAATGTTTACCCAGCATAGTGAAAGGTTTTCTATCAAGATAATATGGGTAATGATTCCATAAAATCAAGGAAGGAAGACAGGATAAATGGTAGCTATGCATAATAGTGATTGTAGGATGGTAGCTCAGTATCCAACTGGGTACCATATTAAGGGGAATGGGGACTATCTCTGTCATGAACTCAATGGCAAGCTCTTTGACCACCACCACCCCTCCCCGAGGGAGAAGCAGCCTTGCTAGACCCCAGAAGAGTACTTTGCAGCCAGCTCTGAAGAGACCTGATAAGCTAGGGTCAGATGGAAGGGGAGGAGGTCCTCTCCTATCAGTGGACTTAGAGAGGGCAGGGAGGACATAAGGGAGGGATGGGGAGAGTGGAAGAGAATGAGAGAGGGGCTACAGCTGGGATACAAAGTACATAACCTGTGATTAATATAAAAATAAATAAATTTAAAAAATAATGATGGTAGGGGAAGGGGGATGGACACAAAAAGAACCAAATAACTTAATTTGTGTATCTCTTAAGATCCTTTACATCTTTATTTATATTCAGTGTATATTGATCACATGTATCTTAAAAGGCTAAAATGAAGGGCTTTTTTTGAAAATTTTGTTGAGTTACAGTCTCACTATGTGTACTTGGAACCTGAAATCCTCCTAACTCAGTTTTCAGGATGCTAATGTCATGAGCATGAACTGCCATGTACAACCTGAAATATTGTACTTATTTCACGTCCAGGGTCTTGGTCACATATCATTAATTACAGTCCTTCAAATGCTGAATCATATTCAACAAAGACTGATTTACACTAAATGATGAATAACACATGTTAGAGAGCCTGCCCCTCCCAGTTGAATAATTAAGTAGTGTATTTTATTTCTTGTGATAGTAAATTTAAATATCCTCGACTCTCTGATTCCATCAAATCAAAAACATTCACCATAGAAATCCTACCTTCTACCCAGTGTTTATATTGTCCTTGATTTCACATGAATAAACGTTCATGATTTTTCACTTCAAGACCCTCTAAGATTCTTGTTGGATGTGTTCTTAATCCGACCTCTAGCCATCTGCTTATCTGTAACCTTCGCTGTTTGTTCCTGGAGTCTGTACTTCAGACTGGGTCTGTATGTTTCTGGTGTCAGGAGTATTCTTCAGGAAGATGAGAGAGGTCTATCAGTTCAAAAGTGGATGTTGGTGTTTCAACTGTAGCTGAGAGGAAAATGACAGACTCATGTGTGCAAGTGTAAGTGTGTGTGGAAGTTGCCTTGAAGGGTGCTAGAGCATGTAGATGTCTGGAAGGGTGGAGCATAAGAGTAGGTGGGGGTGGTGGCACAGTATGTGGGTGCAATGTGAATGTGCAGGTACCCTGAATGCCTCAGTGACACATAGATCTGTTGTACTGTCCTCCAGGTATTCAGCTGTCTGGGTTGCACCATCTTTGTTCCATAAATTGTTTGCTTGGACTCCACTAGAAGAGCCAGAGAATAGGGGATTCAATGTTGAGAACACAATCCTAAGGATCCCTGTATTGCTCACAGGAGGTGTGTGTGTGTGGGGGGGAGAGATGTAATGTCTTACTGCTAGCATAGTGGGACCCTGGTTCTGGTGCTCTGCAAGCACTCACTTTAAGGCACACTTACTTGCTCACAAGCCTATGCAGAAAGCACAAGGGTTCAGCCTATTCTCTACTCTCAGATTTGGGCCCACAGGGGGAAATGAACATGTAGGAGATTCATTAACTCAGTGGTGTCTGCTGTTTGGCCACTGGACAGAGAGACCCTGTACTTGGGTCAGGCACTTCTGTGATCTCACTCACAGAGCACAGAGGCTTTTTGCTTGGAGCAGCCACTGCTGCAGCCTCTGAGCTGGAAGGCCAGTACTTCTGCTTTTTCTAAGGTCTCAGTCATTGAGCACAAGGCTGGCGCTTGGGGCAATCACTGCCACCTCCACGGAGCAGGGATGCCTGTGCCTGGGTCAAGGGGAAGTGCAAGGGGGTCTAGTGTTTGCCACTATCAGTCACAGGACAATTCCACAAGTGACCTGGATTCAAACTGTCCCAAATCACAGGTTGTCCCCTCTAACACAGGAAGCCTCAATATTCTGACTTTAACTGCCCCTCCACTCACCAAGTTTGGAGTTTCAGGTCCTCTGCCCCTTTTATAACCACTTTGGAAAGCAATCTGGTGCTTTCTCAGAGAATTAGAAATAGTGCTACCTCAAGATCCAGCTATGCCACTTCTAGGCATATATCCAAAAGATGCTCAACAATAGAACAAGGACAGTTGCTCAACTATGTTCATAGCAGCCTTATTCATGACAGCCAAAATCTGGAAACAATCTAGTTCTCCCTCAACTGAGGAATGGATTCAGAAATTGTGGTAAAACATTTACACAATGGAAAACTACTCAGCAATTAAAAACAAGGAAATCATGAAATTTTCAGGCAAATGGTAGGAACTAGAAAAGATCATCCTGAGTGAGGTATCCCAGAAACATAAAGACAGACATGGTATATACTCACTTATAAGTGAATGTTAGACATAAAATAAAGAACAAACATACTAAAATATGTACAAATAAAGAAATAATCAAGAAGGAAAACCCTGGGTAAGATGTTCAATCCTCATTCAGAAGTCAAATTGAATGGACATCAGAAGAGGGAATAAAACAGTGAACAGGACAGGAGCCTACCACAGAGCCTACCTCTTAAAGACTCTACTCAGGTTATCAAAACAGATGTTGAGACTCACTGCCAAACTTTGGGCAGAGTGCAGGGAATCTTACGAAAGAAGCAAGGGGTGAAAAACATGTAGGGGGCATGAGCTCCACAGGAGAAAAACAGAACCAAATATCTGGGCCCAGGAGTCTTTTCTGAGACTGCTACTCCAACCAAGGACCATGCATGGAGATAATCTAGAACCCCTGCTCAGATGTAGCCCATGCCAGGTCAGCGTCTGAGTGGGTTTTCTAGTAAGAGGAACAGGGACTGTCTCTGACATGAACTCAGTAGCCGGCTCTTTGATCATTTTCCCCTGAGGTGGGAGCAGCTTTACCAGCCCACAGAGGAAGACTATGCAGCCAGTCCTAATGAGACCTGATAGGCTAGGGTCAGACGGAAGGGGAGGAGGACTGCCCATATTAGTTGAATGGGGGGAATGGTGGGAGAAGAGGGTTTGAAGGTGGGATTGGGGTGGCATGAGGGAGTAGGCTACAGCTGGGATACAAAGTAAATAAATTGTAATTAATATAAATTAAATTAATAAGACTCTAAAAAATACCTTCCAAGATTCTTCATTTATGAGCTGCAGTTTCTCACTGGGATTGCCCTCTGGCCAACTGGGCCTGGGCCTCACCAGGCTTGTCTTGCCTGCAAGCCAATCAAGCATGGGCCTTGGCCAGCACCTCTGCTGTGCTCAGCACAGCAGCTTGACAAAGAGCTGTAACACTTTGGTATTGACTTTTGGCTCTGGAACACTGGACCTTTCATTGCCACTGGTTATCTGATCTAAAAGAGGTAAAATGTAACACGGTGGAAAATCTTTTCCAAACCATAGCTTAGCACATTGGTGTCTCAGCTTAAATAGCTCTAGCTTCCACTGAGAGAAACAGAAAACAGTTCTACATCTGGTAGCAAAAGTCCAGGACCCCAGCTGTGACCCAGGCTCCAGCCAAATAGAGAATGATATTTTTCCAATCTATGCAATGTCATTTCAGTCTACTGACACTGACCTTTACCTTTCAGAAGCTTTTCAATTTCAAGATGTCCTATTTATTAATTGTTGATCTTACAACCACAGGTGTTGGTATTCTTTTTCTGTTTTGTTTTGTTTTTGTTTTTACAATTTTTTATTTTTTGTTATCAGTCACAGGTACTTTGCATCCCAAGGGTAGCCCCCTCCCTCATTCCCTCCCACCCTCCCCAACCCTCCCTCATCTCCTTGCCGCCCCCTCCAAGTCCACCAACGGGGGAGGACCTCCTTCCCTTCCATCCAACCCCAGCTTGTCCTGTCTCCTCAGGGTTGGCTGCAATGTCCTCAACTGGGATCTAGCCAGTCTGTCACTCCCTGGCATGTATGGAGGAGGGTCAAAGAGTCAGCCATCAAGTTCAAGACTGAAACAGTCCCTGTTTCTCTCACTAGGGTCTTTATTCCTACACCGAGCTATCCTGGGTCCCATCTGAACAGGGGTTC
>JAQQSO010008073.1:0-10212 GCA_028658305.1 Pachyuromys duprasi
CCTACCATTTGCCTGAGAATTTCATGATTTCCTCCTTTTTAATTGCTGAGTAGTATTCCATTGTGGGGGAGGGCATTGAAGCCAGCCCTGAGGAGACAGGATGAGCTGGGTTTGGATGGAAGGGGAGGAGGTCCTCCCCTGTTGGTGGACTTGGAGGGGGCAGGGAGGAGGGAGATGAGGGAGGGAGGGAGTGGGAGAGTGGGAGGG
Source organism: Pachyuromys duprasi (assembly GCA_028658305.1). NCBI lineage: Eukaryota > Metazoa > Chordata > Mammalia > Rodentia > Muridae > Pachyuromys > Pachyuromys duprasi. The sequence continues at coordinate 208 of JAQQSO010008073.1, forward strand.
AATGAGGGAGGAGGCTACGCCTGGGATGCAAAGTACCTAACCTGTGATTGATATAAAAATAAATAAATTAATAAAAAAGTAAAATAAAAAAGAAAATACTAGTTTCTTTTTTGAAGGTTTATTTATTTTTGTTTTCGTTTTGTTTTGAGACAGTCTTTCTATATAGCCTTGGCAGTCTCCGAACTCACTATGTAGACCAGGTTGACCTCGAACTCACAGAGATTTACCTACCTCTTCCTCTTGAGTGCTGGAATTAAAGGCGTTCACCATGATCCCCAGCCCTAGGTGGCTCTTTCTTAATTCATTAAAGTCAGATGCAAAACAGAGGTTCCACTGATACCTTAATCCAAAGAATCCAATAAGAAACAGAAGAAAAATAAGAAAAATAATCTTTCTTTTTTTCAGGAGAGACAGGGAGAGAAGGGGGAAGGGAGGGAGAAGAGGGGTGAGAGAGCTGAACCTCAGAGATGCTTTGGAAGTGCTTTAGTACTGAATGGCATTCCTGGATTCTGATATGGACATGTGTTTAGTTGTTTTCAGTGTTGGATGGCACTCAGGAAGGTTTGGGCTCTGTATGTTAGGCAAGCAGTCGACTGCTGAGCTATATCTCTAGGCTTTTATTCTGAGAGCTTGTGTAGACCAAGCCGGATGTCTCTATAATTTGCTGTCCCAAGTGCTGGGCACACTAGCCCTTCCTTTTTGACACATAAAGTACTGTTATGCTTATTTTGTATTCTGTCTTCCAAGTGCTACTGAAGAGTTTAAATTAGCCTGGGTATAGTTGGCCTAGGTATAACGCCATTTTTGAAATAAAGAGCCATCTTGATTGGGAGCCGAATTCAGGTACCAGGAAATATCACAAAATGTGCACCTGGTAGAAAACTAAGTTAACTCTCCTAGCAACAGCCTCCAGGAAATAATACAGAATAAATGTGTCATAGAAAATAGAGACAAACTCCCTGGCAATAATCAATGGGAATCGGTTGAGAATCGGGTGGGAAAATTCTCCCCAATGTTTCAGATATAGTTTAGGAGAATAGCAATTGTCCCTCAGAGAGGCATATGCCTTAGGTAATTGTGATTCAGAGAAGGTCACCTTGCCCCTCTAACTTTTACCTAATCCTGTAACATCAAGGCATATGCCCCCCCCCGTTTGCTGTCATAGAAACATGTGCCCCCCTGCTTGCTGTCATGGAAACCCCCTGATCACAGACTTTCCCTTTAAAAATCCTGTTCACTCAGAGCTCAGGGTCCCACTTCTTTATTGCTGCGTCAGTGAGACTTGGGTTCAATCGCTCTCGTAATAAAGCTCTCTTGCAATTGCAGAGTTGTCTCCTGGTGGTCTCTGAGGGTCCTGTGAACCTGGCATTACACTACATGCCTGGATAGTTGTATTTCTTTAAGACAAAGCTGTATAACCCAGGTGGCCTCAATCTCAAGCTCTTTCTGTCTCAGCTTTTCAAGTGTCAGTATAACAGGCACATCCTTCCCTAATATATGTTCTTTAAAATACCTGGTGAGGGTGGGAGGTGGCCCAGGGGACACAAGCAACAATGCCAAGTGTGACAACCTGAGTCCGACTTATGGGACTATATCGTGGTAGGAAAGGACCAAATCCCACACACAAACACAAAATGTGGTGATTTGAACAAGAAAGGCCCTCATAGATTCATGAGTATGAATATTTGGCCCACAGGGAGTGGCACTATCAGAAGGTGCGGCCTTGTTGGAGTAGGTGTGACCTTGTTGGAGGAAGTGTGTTACTGTGGAGATGGGCTTTGAGGTCTCCCATGCTCAAGCTACATGGTCTCCTGCTGCCTGCAGATCAAGACGTAGAACTCTTAGCAACTTCTCCGGCGCCATGTCTGCCTGAAGTTGCCATACCTCTCACCATGATGATTATGGACTAAACCTCTGAAACTGTAAGCCAGCCCCAGTGAAATGTTTTCCTTATGAGTTGCCATGGCGTCTCTTCACAGCAGTAAAACCCTAACTAAGACACAAAATAAATAAAATACATGAGAAAACACTTTAGAAGAAAACATAGAACTTCAATAGTAACCAAAATGCTAATTCCATTAGAAATGTACTATTTGAAGAAAAGAATAGGCTTTTACAGAAACTTTTTTTTTTCCTGGCTGGAAATGCAATGCTTTTGTTACTTGCTGTGTTGGGTAGGCTCAAGCATGCTGGGGTATGTTGTGTGAATATGTGTTTGTTTTAATTGCAGATGTGGGTAACAGGCTGCTCCACAGCATGAGATTATGATTTGCCTCGTACACTAGCAGGGCCGTGATCTCTGCCGGCTGCAGACAGTTTAAATCTGTGGACTCTGGAGAGGGTGTGAGTGAACCCTGAGAGGGCCTACAGTGGCTGCTGCCCTGGCTGCTGCTGGTTTGTCCTGCTGCTGTGTTTGCTGGTTTGATGGACTGCTGGATATTCTGATGACTTGCCCTAAGGAACCCAACATCCCTAATTAGCAGGAAGTAGTATAGAGATGTCTATGGCCTCTTTAGCCTCTATCCTTCTTTCTCTCCTAGCTAGTGTTGGGGGCTGGAACGGTTTACAGTGGAGTAAGGATTGAAAGGGAGGTAGAGTTATAAGAACTCAATAAAATAAGTTTAAATGTATGCCAACACTTGTGCATATAAAAAAGGTGACATTTGAAATGACTTAAAGGAGCTGGAGAGATGGCTCAGTGGTTTAGAGCACCTCATTCAGAAGGGCAAGCAGGATAGAAATCAGAAGTAGGAAAAGAATAGGAACAAGACAGGAACCTTCCACAGAGGACCTCTGAAAGACTCTATCCATTAGGGTATTGAAGCAGATGCTGAGACTCATAGCTAAACTTTGGGCAGAGTGCAGGGAACCTTATGGAAAAAGGGGGAAATAGAAAGAGCTGGAGGGAACAGAAGCTCCACGAGGAAGCCAACAGAGCCAAAGTAGCTGGGCCTAGGGGTCCTGCAGAGGCCAATACTCCAACCAAGGACCATGCATGGAGTGGACCTAGACCCCCTGCTCAGATGCAGCCCATAGGCTACTCAGTTTCCAAGTGGGTTCCCTAGTAAGGGGAACAGGGACTGTCTCTGACATGAACTCAGTGGCTGGCTCTTTGATTACCTCTCCCAGGGGGTGGGGGGCAGCCTTGCCAGGCCACAAAGGAAGATGATGCAACCAGTCCTGATGAGACCTGATAGGCTACGGTCAGGTAGAAGGGGAGGAGGTCCTCCGTTATCAGTGACTGGGAGGAAATCAGGAGGGGCCACAATTGGGATACAAAGTGAATAAATTGTAATAAATAATAAATAAAATTAATTAATTAATAAAATGACTTAAAGGAGCTGGAGAGATGGCTCAGTGGTTAAAAGCACTGACTTTCTTCCAGAGGATCAGTGTTACATTCCCTGAAGCAAAATGGCAGCCAACAACTATCTGTGACTCTAGCTCCAAAGGGTGCTCTTTTCTGCCCTCTGTGGGCACCTTGTTCATGTGCACATGCTCTGGCACATACATGTGCATGGTCATGCACACAACTAAAAATAGAATAGACCTTTTTTTTTTTTTAAATTAGGCATGGGGCTGGAGATATAGCTCTGTGGTTATGAACTGAGAACCCATACAGTGATTCACAACTGCCTGTGATCCAATGCCTTCTTCTGGCCTCCAAGTTTATGAGACACCAGGCACACATGTGATATACAGACATACATATGGCAAAACACCCATACACATTAAATTAAATTAAATTAAATTAAAAAAATTAGGCCAGCTGTGATAGCACAAACCCTTCATCCCAGCATTCAAGAGGCAGAGGCAGAGGCAGATGAGCATAAGGGTACAGATTGAGATCCTGTCTCAAAAGTAAAACCAAAACTAAGCTAAAAAAAAAAAACTAGACAGGAGATATAAATTCATGGTAACCACTGTACAATATATTGATTACAGATAGTGATAAATGTTGTGTACTTGAAATTTTCTAAGAGAATAGACTTAAAACACCTGTGTATGATGTATGGATGTATGTGATGTGTGTGTATCTGTATGTGCACACATCTGTGTGTATGCGTCTGTGTGTGTGTGTGCGCGAGCGCATGCCACAGAGCCTTGTCTTCCATGTTTTCAGAGATGGGGTCTCGTTGTTTTCTGCTGCATATGCCAGGTGCTAGGAAGCTGGCCTGAGAGCTTCCAGAGATTCTCCTGACTCCACTCCCCATCTCTCCGTAATAGTGCCAGGATGGCGGGTGTGCACTTCCTGTCTTGGGGGTTCTGGGACTTGAGGTCTTGTGTTTAGCTTCGTGCAGCCAGTGCTTCACTCACTGAGCCAGCTCCTCAATCAACAAGAAAATAGATTTTAAATATTTTGACACAAATAAAATGTATGTGAGGGTATGTATGTTAATGAGCTTGAGGTAGCCATTTCTAAATATATACATACTTCATATTGTATGCAATAAATAATTTGTTGTCAACTAAAAAAAGGTCAGGGTCCGAGTATGTAGCTCAGTAATAGAACATTTGCTTAGCAAGTGTGAGTCTCTGGGGTGAATGCCAGGACTGGAAATACAAAATAAATTCAACTGTTACGTGTGAATGCCTTCTGGATGGACACATCACAGATATGCAGATGTAAGCATCATAGTTTAAATGTTGGATGTGTTGGAAAACATCAAGCCTTCATAGAAACTGTGTCGCCAAAATTTAAAGACTAAAGCAATAAGATGGATAACTTTGACTTTTAAAACTTCTATGTTGGAAACAAACAAAAGAGAAACATTTACAACAACATTTATAAAAAAGGAAAAGACAAATTTGGAACATCTTTGGTAACACAGAACACAGCAAAGAGCTAAAATTCTAAAATACATTTCACATGTAGGGAAAAAAAGCAAGAATGATCACAAAATATGAATAGGACGTTTATAATAAGTTATGTAGGAGCTGAGAGACAGCCGGACAGTCAGTAGTACTGCAGTGGACGTGAGTTTGCTTCACAGCATCCATGTCAGAGGATAAGCTCAAGGTGATCTAATGCCCTGGTCTGATCTCTTCAGATACTGTACTCACATGTACATACATACACACACACACGTGTACACACACACATACAATCTTAAGAAAATTAAATTGTCCAGATGACTAATATGAACAGATGTTCAACCTTGTTAATCTACCAAATGATACAAAAATAATACCGAGTCAGGCCTGGTGGTGCCTGAAACCCCAGCTGTTCAGGAGGTTAAAGCAAGTTGAAAAGCAGATGGTCAACTTAGTGACACTATGTCTCAAAGTTAAAGTGAAAAGGTCAGGAGATATATGTATGTATCTCAGTGTTAAAGCATTTGCCTAGCACTGGGTTCAACCCCAGTACTGAAATAAGGTACATAAACATACAAAGAATTAAAATATCTCTTTATTTTTCTAAGCTGTAATACTAAAAAGTTTAATAACATTCAGAGTTGAAGATATTTTTAGGAAACATATATTTTTATGTTTTATTGGTACAAATGTAAAATGTCAAAATATCACCAGAAGATAGTTTGGCAATGTACAGAAAATGCTACATATAAGGTGAACACTCTGGTACATGTCTGTAATTCTACATATAAGGCCAGACTCCAGGAGAATGATGCCTGCCTAGGATACATACCAAGATCATATCTGGAAAAAAAAACAAACAGAAAATATGAATGGAAGGAAAAAGAGGATGAGGAAAAAAGGAGGAGGAGAAAAAACTACCCACCTATAGAAACAAATTCCAAAGAAACTAAGTTAGTAACAGCCATGATACTCCTTATGGCTTTGAGAATCTTTGGTAGTATATCAGAAACTAGGTAAGGAAGGGGCTGGAGAGAAGGGCCACAACATCTTCTGCTCTTGCAGAAAACAACATTCCCAGTCCCTAAAGCGTGGCAACCCTAGTTCTGTAGGATCTGATGCCCTCTCTGGTCTCCACGGGCCCTTCGTGTACACTGTACACGCAGACAGAATATTCTTATGCATAAAAATGTAGATAAACAATTTAAAAAGAAAAGATGCTTGGTGTAGGAAGGCGTGGTTTCGCCAGTGTGCCTGTTGGCAAATGTGCTCATTTTCATGGAGCCATGTCAGGAGAATTGCCATTGCAGCATGGGTTTTCTTATGGTGATGGTATACTCTGCACAATTCATAACTGTCTTTCGTCCACAGTGAGCCTGCATCGTGGTTTAAAAACAGTAAGTAGCTGCCGTGCATTGATCCTACGTGTTACCCCTTTCATCCTGGCAGGATATATGCCAGGAGCCTGGCACAGATGAGCAATGATCACACCAAAGGATTTCTCCCTCAAACACATGTGGCCCTATAGCAAAATGCAAAGAAGCCTGGTGAATAAAGAAAATGCTAGGAAATGCCCTCTACACTAGAAATAAGGAGTATTAAGTCAGTTAGAGTGCCTTCAACTCCAAACTGGTGCCATACAGTTAATGCAATCCTTTTTAAATGGACAGCAATCAAAATATCACATTGCATTGAGAAGCATTGATGCTCAGAAACACCTCTCTCTCTATCTCTTTGTCCTCTCTCTATATATAGCTATCTAAATGTGTACACACACACACACACACACACACACACACGACATTTCCCAAGACTGGGAGAAGTGTCAAAGCATTATCAGCTCCCATACAGGAAACTAACACTGACACTCAGGGGCCGAAAACCACGTCTCGTGAAATGCCAAGCGCATTGCGGATCTTTTTAGAAACACACTTCTGGCAAGGAAACAAGGGCTGGTAACTGAACTATCAAGTGTATTTCAAGAGGGTATTCTGTTCCAGAGGGGATGGAACAGATTAGAAATAGATTTGGTCTTCATCTCCTGACCCGAAGTACTTCTACACACAGCAACTCTCAGACAAGCTCTGCACAACACTGCAGACCGTAGGAAAATCCTCATGTGGACGTATTCAGGGGGCTTGCTCTTCTGGGTAATGATGCAAAGGGGCACACTGTAAGAAAAAAGTACTTATTAAATAGAATTTCCATGACACCATATATATTCCAGCACATTTTTAAAAATTTGTGTGTGACTTCCACAACATCAGGCAAACACACGGTGCACATACACACATGGAGTCAAAACAGTCATATACACAAAATAAAGTAAATCTAAAGGAAAAATGCATACATGTAAGTGCGTGTGTTCAAGTGCATATGGTATAAGCATATGCACAAGTGTGCAGAGGTCAGAATAGGTAAATGTTGGCTGTCTTCCTCTGCTTCTCTCTACCTTATTATTATTATTATTATGAGAATATAGAATATGGAGAATGAGAGACAAGACTAGATACTCAGTGCATCCTCCTGCCTCTGCTTTTCCAGTGCTAGGATCACGGGGACAATTCTATGCTCTAACTTTTTATCTGGGTATTGGATCGAACTCATTTCCTCAAGTGTGTGCAGGTGGAACATTGCTGACTGAGCCGTCTGTTCTCCAGGCCCTAATCAAACTTTTTTTTAATTTCTCTAAAACATGACTGAATAGTCCACAGGGGACAGTGAGAGCTAATAAGGTAATACTGACACTCTTTTAGCAAAACGGGAGGGGTTTAGCTAAGCATGGCGACACATTTCATAATGCTAGAGGCGAAGACTCACTTACCTCTGTAAGTTCAAATCCACCCTCCCGTTACAGAACAAGTTCCAGTCTAGCTAAGGTTATACAGTGATGCCCTGTTTAAAGAAAAAAAAAATGCTATGGATGTGTTTATCATGCATGGATAACTAACGGGTTATGTATAGTCCCACAAATAAAGATGTGGTAAATTTAAATATTTTCAGCGCTCCCGGTTCATAGAGAGACCCTAACCCAGCCTCTTCTTGAAGAGGGAAAATAAACCAACAGAACCTCAAATATAGAATGCTTCAAACCCCAAGGCCAGAGCAATACTGACAGAGGCAAGCTTACCTCATTATTTCAGTATGCTCAGCCTTAACCATTGGTCAATCACTAATTTCTGAATATTATGTTTTTGTAGGAATATGCATAGGTCAACTTACAACACTACGATACAAATTCATACATGTGGGGAGAGGGGTTCAAACAAAGAAACCTGTTAACACTGGACAGTGCTAAATTCTCCTCAGTACAGTTGGAAACACAAGGTTTCTTTCTCACGGACCGCTAGTTTTGATTGCTGCAAAAGCTGAAGTCATTGTTGTAAGGTTCTAGGACCGACTGCAGAACCTTTGAGAAACACCAGCGTTTTCCCCATGGCTCATCAAAGCCTCTATTAATAGCCAAAACTTCGAGTTCCATTCACGCTGGAAAAGTGCAACTGCAGTGACTTACTCCTTAGCTTTTCTTTTCAAGTTAGACTCGCCTGCTGAGCGGGTAGTCCCATTGAACCAGTGGTTCACAAGCAGGGCCGTACAGAAGAGTGGACAGCCAAATACAGTCCCTCCCCCTTCTCAAAGCAGAACAGATGAGTTTGAAGAGCCTGTATGTGTTTGAAAGCAAAATAGTTCAGCTATGGTAATTTTATATTTTGGAGAAAACATTCTGATTTTTGTAACGAAGCCACAGTGGGCAAGGCTCTGAAGAAAAGAAAAAAGAAAACTAAACCTATAACATGGAACATATAAAGAACAGTCCGGGTCTGGGGAGATGGCTCAGTCATTAAAGTGCTGCTATGGATGGACGGAGAACCTCTGCAGAGTTTGGGCTCTGAAATCCGTGTTTAAAAAGCCATGTGCAATGGGACGGCCTTGTAATCCTAGTGCTGGCAACAGGAGGATCCCTGGGGCTCCCTGGCCTGCCAGTCTAGCCCCCAGGTCACAGTGAAAGACTTTCTCCCAAATCAAGGTGGTGGTTCTTGAGGAATGGTGTTCAGGGTTGAGCTCAAGTCTCCATACAAATGTGTCAGAAAAGTCACCCACCACTGCCTACCTTCATTCCCACAAAACAGCCAAGAAACAGTATTATAATAAAAATTACTGCAAAAGAAAAAGGGATCAAAAAGATTGGGTCATTTAGCTGGGAGCTGAAGACAATGTCTTGGTTAAGGAGGTGACCGAGGGATGAGAAGGATCATGTGGTACCCAGAGTGTTCTGGCCTAGTTTCCTCCCCCATTCCATACTGGTCTAGTTCACGAGCAAGCTGCGAATCTGGACTGCTTCATCTGTGGCTTGATTAAATGCCAAGATGTGCCGAAATATTTGGCACTATCAGTCAGAATGAAAACAGATACACGCCGTCCTTGCCAAGTGGCAACTCCAAAAGGGGTTTCATGGTTATACAGGTGACAGGGAAACTGAAGAGAGGAGACTTGCTAATGAGAAAGGGAAAGAGACAGAGAGGAGGAAGAGGGGAAACAGGAAGTAGAGAGAAGAAGAAAAAGTCAGAGGGTGGGAAGGAAGAACATGGAACAAATGAGAGCTTGGAGAGACAGAAAACTGAGGAAGAGTTTCTTAATTTTTAAGTTCGTAAAGAAGCCTGTGGGCTGAGGAGGCAACTCATCTAGTAGAGTGGCTGTCTAGCAGACAAGACACTCTGGACTCCACCCACAGCCAGGACTTCAGCACACACTGGGATGCCAGTACTGGGAACACACTTGCAGGGGGATCCAAAGCTCAGGATCATTATCGGATAGTATTGAACTCAAGGCCGGTCTGGGACGGATGAGATTGTATCTCTGAAAAAATTAGTTAAAGAACTCACTGGCACAGGAGACTACTTCCTGAATAGAACACCAACAGCACAGGTTCTAAGATCAACAATCAATAAGTGGGACCTCATGAAGCTGAAAAGCTTCTGTAAAGCAAAGGACACTGTCATCCGAACGAAACGACAGCCAACAGACTGGGAAAGGATCATTACCAATCCTACTTCTGACAGAGGGCTAATATCCAGTATATATAAAGAACTCAAGAAGTTAAAAAACAAGAAACCAAATAATCCAATTAAAAAATGGGGTATGGAGCTAAAAAGAGAACTGACTGTAGAGGATTATAGAATGCCAGAAAAA
>JAQQSO010008074.1:0-10212 GCA_028658305.1 Pachyuromys duprasi
TACAACCACTCTGGAAAGCAATCTGGCGCTTTCTTAGACAATTAGGAATAGTGATTCCTCAAGACCCAGCTATACCACTCTTAGGCTTATATCCAAAAGATGCTCAATTACACAACAAGGACATTTGGTCACCTATGTTCGTGGCTGCTTTATATGTAATAGCCAGAACCTGGAAACACCCCAGATGTCCCTCAGTTGAGGAATGGATACAGAAATTGTGGTACTTTTACACAATGGAATACTACTCAGCAATTAAAAAGGAGGAAATCATGAAATTCACAGGCAAATGGTGGGACCTGGAAATGATCATCTTGAGTGAGGTATCCCAAAAGCAGAAAGAAACATATGGTCTATCCTCACTTATATAGACCTATAGGATAGGAAGTTCAAGCTGAAATCTACACACCTAGAGAGGATATACAGGAAGGAGGACCCAGGTTGGTATGATCAATGCTTGTTTGGATAAACAAATGGGATGGACATTGAGTGGAGGAGAATACAAGCAACAGGACAGGAGCATGCTGAGGAGGTACTCTGTGGGGGTCAATGTAGCGATGTATCAGAGCAGATATTAAGACTAGCGATCAAGCCTTTGGCAGAGGGCGAGAAGTAATGATAGATCTGGGGAAGGTTGGTGAGACTTGGGGAGAACAAGAGCTCCACAAAGATCAACCTGAGCCGGGCACAGGGGTCTTGTATGAGATGGTTTCTATAACCAAGGAACATGTGTGGATGAGGTCTGGAACCCCAGCTCAGATGGGGTCCATGATAGCTCGATGTCGGACTGAGACCCTAGTGAGGAAAACAGGGACTGTTTCATTCATGAACTTGATGGATGACTCTCTGACCCTCCTCCATACAAGCCGGGAGTGACAGACTGTCTAGATCCCAGGGGAGAACATTGCAGCCAGCCCTGAGGAGACAGGATGAGCTGGGGTTGGATGGAACGGGAGGAGGCCCTCCCCTGTTGGTGGACTTGGAGGGGGCTGGGAGGAGGGAGATGAGGGAGGGAGCAGGAGGGTGAGAGGGAAAGTGGGAGGGGGCTACGCCTGGGATGCAAAATACCTAACCTGTGATTGATATAAAAATAAATTAAAAAAAAGAATGAATACTTGATGGATATATGTGATATGGTATGCTGAATTCACTGATAAGTATGTTAGTCCCAATCATATATATTTTAGTGAAAGTTAATATTCATAAATCATTGGCATTATTTTTCTGGACAATGCATGTAGTAAAATGTCACAAATTACTTGGGCATTATGTGTTTCTCTACTTGTTTGAAATTTTGCCCATCTCTAATCAAGATGATGGTTTGGAAAGAAATTAAAGAGAAAAATCAGGATAATTTTGTAGGACAGCTTGTTACTTAAATTTTTTATAAGGCACAATTTAAGAAACACAAATTAATAAGTCTGTACTGAGATCCACTTGTAATTATTAACAGATTGAGGGTTTTTAATTCTCATTTTGATATTCAGTTGTCTTTTCTGGAAAAAAAAACATTGACAGATGTATTACAAAACAAAATCAATCACCTTCATTTTTATGTGGATAGAAATGACTGATGAATATAAATGTAGGGTTTATTTGGCTTAATTTTATAGAAATTCTAATTCTTACCTTCTCTTTAAAGCATATATATTCAAGGGAGATGGAAGGGGAAACAATTTAATATACAAACTGCTAAAAATATGGCAATTATTTCTCTTTTTGGTTTTATAAGTAAAAACACCTTTTAAAATCTTTAATTTTCATATAAATACATCAGAATAGTATTGCTAATAATTTTTATACAATTTGATTAATATTCTTTATATCCTATAAATCAGTGTAAATATCACATATTGGTCCAATTTATTAAAAATCATAATACCAACTATTAAAATTGATTCATGGATAAGTTGATATAGTTCATATATCCCTAAAATTAACTATATTAAATTTAATGCCTGAAATACATTTTCTTTCAATATCTTATTCTTAATAAATTACAATGCATTTTTCAAGCAAAAATATTTTTAATATTTTTAAATACTTTTTAAATTGTAAAGTAATCATTTTATTTAAAAGTATACTAGGCAAATGCATGATTCATAGGTATGATTATCTGAATTTGTATTCTCATAATCCACGAAAAAGACCTGGCATTGTTTACCTGCTGGGCATATCACCACGGTTGAGATTATAGCCATCTCTGGTGGTTGGAATCAGAGTAACTTACATAAGCTTATATATTGAACTGTTGGGTCATTAGGGGATAACACTACTTGAGAAAGATTGGGAGGCCTGACCTATTGGAGTATATGTAGACTTTTTGGAATAAGTGTGTTGCTCTTGCTGTGAAGAGATATCATAACCTTTACAAATCTATTTTTTACTATATAATATTTTATTTTAATTTTAATTTTTTATATTAATTACAGTTTATTCACCTTGTATCCCATCTGTAGCCACTCCCTCATTCCCTCCAATCTCACCCTCCCTCCCTCATCTCCTTCCATGCCCCTCTCCAAGTCTCCCCTTCCATCAGACCCTAGCCTATCTGGCCTCATCAGGACTGGCTGCATTGTCTTCCTCTGAGGCCTGTCAAGGCCTGTCAAGGGGTGGGGGAAGAAAGAGAGAGAGAGAGAGAGAGAGAGAGAGAGAGAGAGAGAGAGAGAGAGAGAGAGAGAGAGAGAGAGAGAGAGAGAGAGCTAGAATAGAAAGCTGTCTCTGTGGCTAACAGCACTTCTTCCTCTTGCAGAGGAACCAGGCTCAGTTCCCAGCCCCAACATAGGGGTATGTAACCATCTATAACTCCCATTCTAGAGGATCCATTGCCTTTTTATGAGTTTTATTGGTTCCATACACACATATAAATTCATGGATATTCATTCGTGTAAACCAGATACCCCTACACGTAAAATAATATAAAATTCAGAAAGATACATGAAGCCTGGGGCATGTATATTAGAGGAAAAATGTGGAGTTGATATGATATTATGTCATTATACAAGTGTATAGCATTCTCAACATGGAAAAGAATTTTTAAAAAGAAAGAAGTAGATTATTTGCCTACCAACTCACTATATTCACAGAAATATTTGGACAGTCTATCCCTATGCCATTTTCCAAATATTTTCTTTTTGTCTTCCTATTCTTTCCACACATGTATATTTTTAGAAAGATCAATTGAGTCTTGGCTCTAAGATGCCAGTGGTGATTTGAATAAGAAATAGTCCTGAGAATTTGAACACTTGATCCCCAACAGAGGAATTGTTTATAGACATTTAAATGATGAGGAATTGCTGGAGGAAATACATTACTTCCTACAGAGATTAAAATCCTCCATCTGCTCATGGTTAATGCTTTCTTTTTCTTCTTTGCTGTTCAGGATATGAGCTCCCAGCTTTCTGTTCTGGCCACTGTATCTTCCCCTGCAAAATAATAGAAAAGAATCTTGAAAAATTGAAAAAGATACTGCCTTACAATAGTAATAGCAGAATAATAACATATACGGACTGCAGTTTTCAAACTAAAAGTTAAGCTCTTAAATAGTAAAACTCCAACAACGATTATCAGGTATCTTCCATGTCTTCAAGTGTATTTATATTGTAAGATGCTGATTCCACAACTAGAAAACAACAAATGAGAAAAAAGAAATTTGGAGAAAAGAACTCTTACTCAATAAAGATATTCTGCTGAACATAATTAAGCTAGGAAAAATATTTAGTAGCTCCATATATTTGAAGATCCTCTGAAATGACACTCCACATGTACTTTGGGACCTACAACCCATCATGCTTTATGGGAATTCTCAGAATTAAGTGACGCATAACTGGAACAGAAATAATCTTTTGGATAAGATCATGTCATGATCTGTAAGTATCATGAGCAAAAATCCCAAGCTGGTACAGAAATTATATGGAAAACAAAATTATTTTTTAAAAAAATTGTTTAGTCTGAAAGTCTGATGATAGAAGAAAATTTCACAATATCATTCTAATAAAAGATGAATATATATATATATATGTATATATAAAAGTCAAGTCACATTTATGGTTTCAGATGAATTGTGTGGTAAAATATATATGGGCTGCAGAGGAGAAGTCCAGTGGCTCATAAGAAGTGCTACCAGGAGAAAAATGGGAGAGTAGACTTAGCAAATGAGTGCAGTGAGAAGAAACGGCAGGTGAGGAAACAACGTTCCTTGGAGAGCCTAAAGTTCCAATCAGACACTAGTTTCGTAAACTCACTGTGAACTTATTGTACTTTTAAAGAAGACATATGTTAAATTTCTCAGTGTGTATTTTAGTGTCAGATTAGTCAGATCCCATGGTGCTAGAGCTGCAGTCACTCAGCAACAGCCTCATTTGAGAACTGGGAACTGGACCTGGGTTCTGTGAAAGAGCACAGTCCTATATTATTATAGCTTAGTTCATTTCTGAATAGATGTTACAATAAAAGTAATATTTTGGAAACTTCTTCTGTTTAAGACTAGTATGTGAGATTCTTAAAGCATAGTGATTGCCTAAACTAAAAAATTGTAGGTGATATAATCTGTCTAGTAAAATTTGATTTGTAAAACAAACTTTATTAATTTAATAAAATTAATTTGACCATATTAACTCATGATTACTCCACGAAGCTCTCCTAGATTTGTTATCCTCCTTCCTCAGGAATTTTGATTCTTTTTTTTTTTTAATTACCATCTGAGTTCAATTTGGTGCCCACATGGTCCTGGTGGTATGGAGATCTACAGGAGAGCTGTCAGTCTACCCGAGGCAACAGTGTCAAATGTTCTTTGTTCTTCTGCCTCCAGAAGATTCTGGCTATAAATAGCCTCTCAGATGGGTGGAGGCTAGTGAGCCCCTCTTCTTTCCATGATAGAATGTTGACTAGCTTGATCTTGTAAATGTGTTGTGTAGACAAATGTAGCTGCCCTCAGTTACTGAGTACAGCAGGCCTGTCACCTCAGAAAACACTTTTTCACCACAGACCTCTCCTACCCGGTCTCTCTATACCCACATCAGAAATGGTCCCTGAGTATATATCGTGCATGTCTCTCTGATACCTCAGTCAAGTTGATCTTTTCTAGTTCTATCTATTTGCCTGCAAATTTCATGATTTGCTGTTTTAAGTTGCTGAATAGTATTCTATGTGTAAATGTACAACAATTTCTGTATCCATTCCTCAGTTGAGGAACATCTAGGTTGTTTCCAGCTTCTGGCTATACAAATAAAGCTGCTACGAACAAATATCCTTGTTGAATTGTTGATCATGTTTTAGATATATGCCCAGGAGTCTTATAGATGGGCCTTGTGGTAGCACTATTACCATTTTTCTGGAGAAGTGCCAGATTGATATCCAAAGTGGATGTACAAGTTTACATTCTTACCAAATATACTAAAATCTACAAATATAAAGAAGCTAAGCAATAAGGAGAACCCTAGGGAAGATGCCTAATTCTCATTCAGAAGGGAAAACAGGATAAACATGGGAAGAAGTAGAAGAAAAGGAAGAGGGCTGGAGCCTGCCACAAATGTCCTCTAAAAGTCTCCAACCAGCAGGGGATAGAAGCAGATGCAGAGACTCACAGCCAAACTTTGGAGAGAGCACAGAGAGTCTTATGATAACAGGGATATTAAAGGACCTGGAGGGGACAGAAGCCACACAAGGAGACTAAGAGTCCCCCCCCCCAAAAAAAAAGAAAAACAGGGCCCAGAGGCAACTGCAGAGCCTGATGCATCTAACAAAGACCATTCAGACAGAGGACCTAGAACCCCTGCTCAGATGTAGCCCACTGACAGCTCAGATTCTATTTAGGTTCCTTAGTAAGGGGAGAAGAGACAGTCTCTGATATGAACTCAGTTGCCTGCTCTGTGATCAATTCTTTCTGATGGGGTAACCTAGACAGCCCACAGAGGAAGAAGATCTAGGCAGTCCTGTTGAGACCTGTTAGGCTAGGGTCAGACAGTAAGAGAAGAGGATCTCCCCTATCAGTGAACCAAGGAAGAGGGAGAGGGAGGGAAATAAAAGGAGGGAGGGACCAGGAGGAGATGAGGGATCGGGCTACAACTGGAATACAAAGTGAATAAATTTATTATAATAATAATAATAATAATAATGAAAAAATGGTCCTTGATGTACCATTTTTGATTAAGTGATCCATTGACATTTAATCCCAATTCCCTAAAATGAATTTGGCTGATAGAATTTTCATAACAATGCTATATTAGAGACAATACTTACTCACTAAACAGTTTGGTAACTTGAACATTTTTTGTGATCCAAAGATAATAATTTTATTATGGTATTGGTCATATTTAAAACAAGATTATACTAAAAGTAAATATTGGATACATAGTGACTCTAAAACTCCATGATGTGGTTACATGTAAGATTTTGTGGAAATGTGTCCACTTAATATCAAGCAATGTATCTACATAATATATGGAAGCATATAACGGACCACATGAAAGCCCAGAGAAAGAAAATCTGGCTTTTAACTACAATCTGACCAACATGTTTCAAGTCATTTTGTGTTTTACAACTGTATCTAATTGAATTTGTCTATATTCTTTGCCATGTTGTCATTTTGTACATTACTAAGTACATCATGCATAAGTTAATAAGGTACAATTAAGCTTTAAGTTGAATTCCTGCTAAAATTTTAGAAATGGATTTTGGTAAAGATCCATATATATAGTAAAGTGTAGGTACTTAAAAATATCGGTTTTCAGAGCCTGGACATAGCTTAGTGATCATTTAACTTGCATGTGTGAGGCACTGGAAACTTGATTTGATACTCAGTAGTGCATATGTATCTATACACTCATACATACATTATGATTATATGTATTTGTGTGTGCATGTATATACCTGTATAAAATGTGTATGCACATTTTTTTCATGAGCTAATTGCTTGGTAAAAATGTCTTTCTATTATTTCTATGTTTCTAAACATGCAATTACCAAATAAGCTTATATTAGTTGCATAGTACATATGACAGCATTGTTAACACAGTAAGAGGAAAAATTTAATGTAATTGCTATTATTAAATTATTTTCTAGGATACTATAATTGTATAACTCACATAGAATATATCTGTTTAAATAGATAACATTTTAAACAATTACCTAATATGCTTTTAATTTTAGCACTACTTATAAATAACAAACAGTAGGAATGAAACTTCTAGACTTTATATGCTGGGAATTTCTCACAGGCTTGATAATTCTAAGAAAATCAGATAATTCTTAAAAATAATCTTCCAGAATACTCAGGAAAATATCCCTTGGCACATGCACAGAAATGTATCCTACTCGTTGTGCTGCTAAGCTTCATGGTCCTACCTTTCTAATGTGCACAAAGTGGTTACATAAACATTCACAACCTTCCTTACTACACCACATGTGCTTTTGATTCTCTAGAATAATTAATTAAATGTATCATGAGCCCTGTAATGTTTTAATATTTTGATCCTACTATTAAGAGAGTACAGCACATTATTTGCTTTTGTCAAGGTAACAGCCCTTTATTCTTACCAGCCAGCTGTAAACTGCATTTTCCTTCAGCTCACTTAGGTAGTAAGTTTCTAGGGAATTTACAAACATGATCATTCTGAGCATGTATTCTGATATAGCACTCTGTATGAGCATAAACAAATACCAAACTTATCCAGTGGAAATGTTCATTCACATACTGGGAATCCCAAGCCTTGAAAACTATATATTTTGCCACATTCTGTGTAAAGATATCATTAGAACTATATGTAAGTCCAGGATATTGAGTGGCGGTAACACATTGTTGGGCTAGATTTAATCACTTGTTTCATTAGAAATAGGTTCAGTATCAGACTTAAAACAGAGCTTATCATAATGGAAATAGAAATTAGTTGCTAACATAATTTAACATAAAGACCTGTTACAGCCTTAAATTTTGTACTCTGAATATCATTCTTAGTGGACAAATGGTTTAAAAACTATCAATAGTTTGTACGATTCAAGTCACTGAAACTAGCAGTCATTTGTTAGAGCACTATTTAGAAATTCCTACATTTTTCTGTATTTTTTCTGGAAAACAGAAGACATAATGTGTAATTAAATTAGTCTTCTCAGTAGAAGTTTAATTTTCTCCAATCAGTGGTGTTATGGCTCAAATATTTGTAAATTCTCTATGTAAATTCAGTACAAAATATTCTTATTTATATGGTTAACTCTTATCAAAGTGTTTAACTTCTATCAAATCCCTCACAAAATATTTGAAAGGAACATAGTTTATACTGTATAAAGCTCCCCGCCCTCCAGACTTCTATACGGGAAGCTTTCTTTTTTCAAAATTTACTTATTATTTATTTATTTTCAATTTATTCAATTTGTATCCCAGCTGTAGCCCCCTCCCTTATGCCCTCCCATTCCCATCCTCCCTCCCTCTTCTCCTCTCATGCCCCTCCACTAGTCCACTGATAAGGGAGGTCCTCCTCACCTTCTGTCTGACCCTAACCTATCAGGTCTCAACAAGTCTGGCAGCATTGTCTTCCTCTGTCAACAGATCCCCAAAAATCTGGGCCCAAGGATCTTTGCACAGACTGATACTCCAACAAGGACCATGCATGGAGATAATCTAGACTCCCTGCTCAGATGTAGCCCACAGTAGCTAAATCTCCAAGTGAGTTCCCTAGTAAGAGAAATAGGGGCTGTCTCTGAAATGAAATCAGTGGATGGCTCTTTGATCACCTCCCCCTGAGGGTGGAGTGCAGCCTAAACAGGATGCTTTCTTAAGAGAGCAAATTGGTCATTGCATTCTGCAAGACATAAATACCTTACAGGAAAACATATACATCTTATGAAAGAAACATTTCAGAGTTTACAGCAGAAATATAAGCAGTTAGCAAACATGAAATGTGAGTGTAAATGTTAGAAAGCATAATATGAAATTTAAGGATTGAACATGGGTGTAGACAGGTTTAGATTTTGAGAAAAATAAGCATTCATAATGTTTGATAAATGAATTTATTTAAAACTGACACATACATTGACAAGCTAAGTGTACATGATATGGTGATTCTCACATCAAAAAATAACTAGAAATCTTTCTATCTCTTCATAAGACTTAGGAGAAAGTATCTTTAGTATTGAATTTTTTAGTCAATAATCTAGTTTCGGTTCTGAAACCAAATCATCAATCTTCTATTTTGTGAAGGAATCAGTACTGCAATACACAACAATTCTCCATCTAAGTATAAAATATGTCATGACTGCAACCACCTTAAGAGAATTAACATTTTTCTAACATGAGAGTAATATTCTTTGCTGTATGTATTTATTCCACCCATGCATATTCATCTGCCTTTTTCAATAAAAGACACTTTTATTCTTCATTTCTCCTAAACTACAATTTTCTGGGAAGTAATAACATAAATCGGATGAAGACAGGATTATAAATGTATAATAAACCATTGTTAAGTTGAGCCACAAGTAAGAGACTGGAAGACAAAGAGTTTCATCTAACTTTATTATTTTTTCTTTTCAAAGCAAAGCACCATGTCAGCTTCTGTTCATCAACAAAGGTTGTGTAGATGTCTCTGGCTCCTCTAAGAAGTTTAACTACTATTATTTATCTTAATTTAAGACCAATCACCTGAAGTTGTATGCACAATTTAATATTCTTCTTTTAGGTATATGCCGTCAATACATGCACTCTCTCCTCACAGGTTAACATTTCTGGGCTTTCTTCTCCTAGATTTGTTTTACTAGTACTAGTAGCATTTTCTCTAGCATACAATTGAAGCTGCTTTTGTCTTCATGTAAGAAGGTAAGACAGAATGATAAAGGATGAGGAGGAAGATGGAAGAAGAAAGGCAACATACTGGTGGAAGAAACCCTATCAATGTCACCATTGGTAGAAATTAGGGAGGAGAAAACTGAAAATTAGATAGAAATTAAAATGCTGCTACTTTTTTGATATATAAAAGTCACACACATTCATTCCAAGGCCAAAACCTGCTGGATGATCTATTTATTCTCTTCACCTCCTAAAAATTTCTATAGATTCTTAGCACACTCATGGCAAATACTTTCTTTTAGAAAGTATAATTCAGATTGATACAATAATTCATCCTGTTAACACATCTACTTATGAATAATTAAGAATTTGTTAGTCAATTTTGATAATGAATGAAGAACAAATTGCACAATTAGTTGATTTTCCAACGAAAAACAATC
>JAQQSO010008075.1:0-10211 GCA_028658305.1 Pachyuromys duprasi
CTGTGGCTTCATAGAATGAATGAGTTTGGTAAAGTTCCTTCTGTTTCTATTTTGTGGAATAGTTTAAAGAGAATTGGAGTTAGCACTTCTTTGGAGGTCTGGTAGAATTCTGCACTGAATCCATCTGGTCCAGGGCTATTTTTGGAAGGGAGATTGTTGATGACTTCTTCTATTTCCTTGGGGTATATAGGTCTATTCAATCTTTCTACCTGCTCTACTTAATTTAGGTAGATGAATTCTCTCAAGAAACTTCTCCATTTCTTTTCGATTTTCAAATTTTGTGGCATATAGGCTTTGGTAGTATGACCTAATGATTGTTTGGATTTCCTCAGAGTCTGTAGTTATGTCCCCCTTTTCATTTCTGATTTTGCTGATTTGTAGTTTCTCTCTGCCTTTTAGTTAGTTTGGCTAAAAGTTAGTCTATCTTGTTGATTTTCTCAAAGAACCAGCTCTTGGTTTCATTGATTCTTTGAATAGTTGTATTTGTTTCTAATTGATTGATTTCAGCCCTGTGTTTGATGATTTCCAGCTGTCTGTTTGTCTTGGGTGAGTTTGCTTCTTTTTTTTTCTAGGGCTTTCAGTTGGGCCATTAAGTTGTTGCTTGTATGAGATGTCACAAATTTCTTCTTGAAGGCACTTAATGCTATGAGTTTTCCTCTGAGCACTGCTTTCATTGTGTCCCATAAATTCGGGTATGTTGTGCCTTCATTTTCATTGAATTCTAGGAAGTCTTTATTTTTGTTTTTTCTTTCTTCCCTAACGAAGCTGTCCTTGAGTAGCAAGTTGTTCAGTTTCCAAGTTTGTGCTGGCTTTTTGCTGTTTTTGTTGTTGCTGAAGTCCAGCCTTAGTTCATGGTGGTCAGATAAAATACAGGGGATTATTTTAATCTGCTTGTGTCTGTTGAGGCTTGCTTTATGACCAACTATATGGTCTGTTTTGGAGAAGGTTCCATGAGGTGCTGAAGAGAATGTATACTCTTTTGAGTTTGGGTGAAAAGTCCTGTAGACATCTATTAGGTCCATTTGATTTAGGACCTCTATAAGTGCCTTTCTTTCCCTATTTGGCTTCTGTCTAGATGATCTGTCCCTTGGTGAACGGGGTGTTGAAGTCTCCCACTATTAAGGTGTTGGGATCAATGTGTGATTTCAGTTTTAATAATGTTTCATTTATGAATGTAGGTGCTCTTGTATTTAGGGCATAGATGTTCAGAATTGTTATGTCCTCTTAGTGGATTTTTCCCTTGATGAGAATGTAATGCCCTTCCTCATCTTTTTTTTTTATTACTTTTGGTTGAAAGTCTATTTTATTAGAAAATAGGATAGCTACCACATCTTGTTTTCTGGGTCCATTTGCTTGGAAAACATTTTTCCAGCGTTTTACTCTGAGGTAGTGTTTATCTTTGTTGCAGAGGTGTGTTTCTTGGATGCAGCAGAATGTTGGATCCTCTTTCTGCACCCATTCCGTTAGTTCGTGTCTATTTATTGGGGAGTTGAGTCCATTGATGTTGATAGATATTAGTGACCAATGACTGTTTGTTCCTTTTATTGTGGAGTTGGTGGTCTTACTGTGACTCATTGCTTGTTTTCTTTTAATTTTTGTTGGAATATCTGTATGCTATATTGTCTTGGTTGAAGTTGTTTTCATTGGATTGAAGTTTTCCTTCTAGCATCTTCTGTAGGGCTGGTTTTCTGTGTAGATATTGCATAAATTTAGTTTTGTCATGGTATGTTTTGTTTTCTTCATCTATGTTTGAAATTTTTGCAAGGTATAGTAATGTGGGTTAGGATCTACCGTCATTTAAAGTCTGCATGACACCTGTCCAGGCCCTCCTGGCATCATGTTTTTGATGAGAAGTCTGGTGTGATTCTGATAGGTCTACCTTTATACGTTACTTGGCCTATTTCCCTTGCTGCTTTTAATATATTTTCTTTGTTCTGTAGATTTAGTGTTTTGACTATGATGTGACATGATGTATTTCTTTTCTGGTCTAGTCTATTTGGTGTTCTTGTATATTTATGTACATCTCTTTTTTTAAGTTGGGAAAATTTTCTTCCATGATTTTCTTGAAAATATTTTCTGGACCTTGGAGCCTGGAGTCTTCTTTTTCATCAATACTCATTATTCTTAGATTTTGTCTTTTCATGGCATCCTTGATTTCTTGGGTATTTTGTGTTTGGGATTTTTCTGACTTTACTTTTTTCTTTGAGAGAAGTATCAATTTCTGGGAGTGTATCTTCAGCACCTGAGAGACTCTCTTCCATCTCTTGTATTCTGTTGGTGATGCTTACCTTTGAGGTTCCTGATCTTTTCTCTAAGTTCTCCAGCTCCAGGGTTTTCTCAGTTTGTGTTTTCTTTATTGATTCTAATTCTTTTTTCATGCCTTGCACCATTTCCTTCATCTATTTGAGTGTGGAAAGCTGTCTCTCTATGATGGTCTCTGTTTTTTGGTTCATTTCCTCTCTATATGACACTAATTGTGCCTCTACTTGTTTGGCTATATTTGCCTGTGTTTCCTTGATTATTTTGTTCATTTCTTCTTTCTTTGTCTCCACATGATTGGCCAAAACTTTGATAGATTTATTCATTTCCACTTTAGCTGTCTGTATTTGTATAGTTATTGCTCTGAGAGATTTGGTTGTTTCCTCTTTATGTGCCTCAAGTAATTGGGTAAGCATAGCTTTAAAATCATTTTCCTTTGCTTCTGATTAATTGGAGTATCCATCAACTTTTGGGATTGCTGTTGAAGACATGATGTCCTGATTTATGTTAGATGTCTTCTTTCACCAACTACTGGATATTGGATTATCTGTAGCATTCCCTGTTTGTTCCTGGATGCTGCAGTTCAGGCTGGTACTATCTCTCTCTGGTGACTGGAGAGTTCTTCAGGAAACTGAGAGAGGTCCCGTGGCCTCAGCGTGTGCATTGGTGCTTAATTGTACCTGTGGGAGGAAAGTCCACAGGCACAGAAGGGTAGATGCGGGCATGCATGTGTGTGGAAATGTGCCTCAAGGGACAAAGTGATAGAGAATGCTGAACCCTTGAGTGTGTGGGAGGAGCTCTGCTTTGCAAGTTTCTAGGGGGTTACTTGTGAATCCTCTGTAGATGTAGCAGGTGCTGTTGATAGTTGCGGCACAATTTCCAGCATTATCAGCCTAAACTCCACTATTGGACTAGCAGAGCAGCGGCTTCGATGTCCTAAGAGAACCTCTGTTTCCCACAGTGGGTGTGTGGGTGGGAGGGGTCTGATGCTTGGCTGCTAGTGTAGAAGGACCCTGGATCTGGGACCCTGCAGACACTCAAGGGTGCACTCACTCTCAAGCAGGTCACATTGGCAAGGATCGAGGTGTCCAGGCTCTCTACTCTCTTGTTTGGACCTGCTTAGTCATATGCAGGAGGACTGATGCATTCCGCCACCTCAGTGCTGCTATAGCCTCCAGGTTAGGAAGTCCAGCTGCAGCTTGAGACTGGGATGCCAGTCCAGAGGCCTTCTGGAAGTCCTCTACTATGCTCTCTCAGCGCCTGGTGTGCCTAGGTTATTTGGCAGGTCTGCTGGATGTTGGTGGCTATTATGTGTCACTGAGGGTTTGGGAGGGCCATACAGTCAGTGGCTGGGAGACCCTGTGGAGTCGGTATGGCCGCTAGCAAGCCTGGGGCACAGGGAGGATGTTGCTGCAGTTCGGGACTCCAAGGCAGGTACTGCTGGCGGGTGTGGCTGAGGGGCCAGGAGCCCTGCCTCTGCAGCTGCTGCAGTCCCCAGGCAGTGAGCTCTGAGCTGAGAGTCTCTGTGAGCTGACTGTGCCAAGGGGACAAAGGCCCGAAAAAGAGAAGTGCTGGGAGATCAAACGATCATCTCTCTCTTTCCCCAAACAAGTCCATGGGTGGCCCGAGACCAAAGTTCTCACCTCGTGCAACGATCCCTCTCATTTAGAAAGCATCATTGTCATTTCCCTGCCCTCAGTCGTCCTTCCACTCAGCAATTCCTCTGCAACTCAGAAACTTTGTGTCCTCGCCGTCTTGAAAAATCCCCCCGTACTAAATTCTTGATAGAAATAAAAGTTGAAATCTCTCTCTCTCTTTTTCTGTCTCTTCTCTGTCTGTTTTAATTGAAGTTCTAATTTAGATAACATGTATACTAAATAAAAAATGTTCCTCTGGAGATATGTGAACTTTATTTGTGAATTTTATTTTTTATTCACCAAAATCACTACTTGGTGTCAGAATCTTTATCCACCTCAAGGAGCATGGACCATCCTAGAGGTCAGAAGTAGGCACACTTTTCCAGATGGTTCTTTTTTAATTTGATTTTTTCACAATTCATTCATTATATATCTTAATTGATGCCCCCTCCCTCAACTCTTCCCAGTCCCACCCTCCTTCCCCATCCATCTCATTCCATACTACACTGAAAGGGGAGTTCTCCTCCCCTGCCATCTGACCCTAGTTTTCCTCTGTGGCCTAGAAAGACCACATCCTTAGGGTCAAGTGACCAAAAAGCAGTTAACCGAGTTCATGCAGAGATAGCCCTTACTCCCCTTACTTGGGAGCCCGCATGGAGACTGAGCTGCTAATGGACAATATCTGTCTGAGCAGGGGGTCTTAACATACTTGAGTTTTACTTCCTTTACTTTTTTTTATCCCACATCATGTATTTATTTTTGCATTTTCTTATTTGTGGCAGGTTTGCATTCCTTCAGGCTGGTCTTGAACTCACTTTGTAGTTGAGGATAACCTTGAGTGATGACTCTTACAACTCTGCTTCTCAAGAGCCCAGATTATGAATATACATCACCCTGCTTATTATTGTCTGTTTCCAAGGAGAATTCAATGTATAGGTTATATGTTAAATATATCTTTAATATCTAAGTACAGAGTACAGAGAGCCTGTTTAAATTTTATTTGAGATTTTGGTGTTTTTCACCATGTAGGTTTTTTTTTTTTTTAATTTAGCAAAGTCTGAGTTTAATAATTGGTATTGCTTAGTAACATATCCATGGACAAGTTGCTAAAGAATCTTTCATTTAAGTTTTTTTAAATAATTGATGTTGTTTTCACCAATGTAAACAACAACCTTTTTTGACTAATTATTTACAGCCAGTACTGACAAGGTTAATGTATTTGCCATTTTCCAAGTGCATATTGTCTTAGTAGGCTTTTATATTTCCTAATTGGAATTATGTAAAATTAAGTAAAATTTCTAATTTATCAAACATTAAATTCATGACCTTTAAAAGTCCTTGAAATATTTCCACAAATTATTCTTATATTGTTTTCATCTTTCTCCTTTAGAGTGTTCTCCACGAGTTGGGGTATTGTTACATTCATTGAGAAAATTTTTTTCACATTAAGCTTTTTTTATTAATTAAATTTATTCATTTTGTATCCCACCTGAAACTCCCTCCATCCTCCCTTCCAATATCACTCACCCTCCTTCTCCACCCATGCCCCTTACCCAGTCCACAGATAGGGAAGGTCTTCCTCCCTTTCCTTCTGATCCTAGTCTATCAGGTCTTATCAGGAGTGGCTGCTTTGTCTTCCTCTGTGGCCTGGTAAGGCTGCTTCCCCCTTAGAGGCATGTGGTCAAAGAGCAGGCCAATCAGTTCTTGTCAGAGACAGTCCCTGTTGACATTACTATGGAACCCACTTGGACAATGAACTGCCATGGCCTACATCTGTGCAGGGGTTCTAGGTTATCTCCAGGAATGGTCCTTGGTTGGAATATCAGTCTCAGAAAAGACCCCTGGGCTCAGATTTTTTGGTTCTGTAGCTCTACTTGTGGAGCTCCTGTCCTCTCCAGGTCTTACTATTTCCCACTGCTTTCATAAGATTCCCTGCACTCTGCCCAAATTTGGCTATAAGTCTCAGTATCTGCTTTGATACCCTGCAGGGTAGAGCCTTTCAAAGGCCCATTGTGGTAGGCTCCTGTCCTGTTCCCCGTTTTATCCCTCTTCTGATGTCCAGCATCTTTGCCTTTCTGAATGGGGATTGAGCATCTTAGCAAGAGTCCTCCTTCTTGATTAGTTTCTTTAGGTGTACCAATTTTCATATGTTTATCCTATATTATATGTCTCATATCCACTTATGAGTGAGTATATACATTGAGTGTCTTTCTACTTCTGGGATACCTCACTTAACATGATCTTTTCTAGATCCCACAATTTGTCTTCAAATTTCATGATTTCCTTGCTCAACATCCTTAGTCATCAGGGAAATGTAAATTAAAATGACCCTGAAGTTTCACCTTACACCCATCAGAATGGCTAAGATCAAACACTCAAGTGACAACACATACTGGAGAAGATGTGGAGAAAAGGGAACCCTCCTCCACTACTAGTGGGAATGTAAACTTGTACAACCACTCTGGAAATCAATCTGGTGCTTTCTCATACAATTAGGAATTGTGCTTCCTCAAGGTCCAGCTATACTACTCCTAGGTATATATCCAAAAGTTGCTCAATTATATAAGGACATTTGCTCAACCATATTTGTAGCAGCTTTATTTATAATAGCCAGAAGCTAGAAACAACCTAGATACCCCTCACCCCTCAACTAATGAATGGATACAAAAATTGTGGTACATCTACACAATGGACTATTACTCAGCAATAAAAAAAAACAAGGAAATTGTGAAATTTGCAGGTAAACAATGGGAACAGGAAGAGAAGAAAACATTTTCACTATAAAAAAACAATACAACACTGTCCTCTTTTCATTTAAGACTACAACTAAGATTGGATTAAGGCCACAGCAAGCATAGAGAGAGAAAATGAAGTTTGAAAAACATTTGCAAGGCACACGAACTGTTATCAAATAAAATGAAGTGAAAATATAAGATTGGTATAACACTGTGCAGACAAGTAGATGCATGCTGATTTATAACTTACCCCTACTACTGTAATTTATAATCATGAATTTTTATTGAGACATAATTTATACATAATAAAATGTTTCAGTTTTATTCATAGAGTCCTGTGAGTTTTAGAATATATATGCAGTACTCAGTACAGTAGAGATATCTGTCACTACAGGAAGTTCTTATCAACTTTTATAATACTGAATTTTAATTGAATATTTGTCTAGTCTCTTTGAGTAGAAAAACTTTCTTTGAATAAAATGACACATACTTTACCAGTGATTGTTCCCTAGCACAAAACACAATGTCTATATTACAGTAAATGATAAATGTTTATGAGAAAAATGTATGACTGCTGTAAGACCAGACACAGATAGGTGGCGTTGAAGAGGAATTAACTAGGAACTGTTTAGACAGAATACAAGTTAAAACCAGCAACTTTTGATATGTTAAATGATATATTGTATTGTCAGTTTGTGACAACCCTGCTCCTAATTGATGTTCCTCCCTTTACTTTCTTTAAAATCTTTAATTAGTAACTTAATTAGGGCTTGATATTAGTCAAGAAAAATTTTTTTCAAGGAAGAAGCAACTACATATATCTGAAGTACCATACATATATGGGAAATATATTATACAATATATAACATTATATAATATAATATATATTACATAAATACATATAAACACACATATACTTGATATACATATGTATATAATATATGTGTTCTAAAATTTTATGAAGTGAAAATAGTCACTGGTAGATCTACATAGAAGAAATAGTGTTTTCTAGAATTCATCAGAAAAGTCTTAAGGATTCTCATCTACTTTAACTTTGCCCTTTCTCTACTATTAAAAAGTCATTATTTTTCACTCTTCAGATGAAGTACAGTAAAATTATGAAGTTCATGTAATTTCTATCCAAATGTGACCAACTGAACAAGATCAACTACACCTAAGAAAACACAGGATAAAGATAACTTCACAACAATAAAACAAAAGAAAATGAGCACACAAGCACACAGTCACCAGCTCCACAATAAAAAGGAAGTAACAATCATTGATCACTAATATCTATCAACATCAATGGACTCAACTCTCCAATAAAAGGTCACAGACTACCAGAATGGTTGCAGAAACAATATTCAACATTCTGCTACAACCAAGAAACAGACCTCCATAACAAAGATAGATACTGCCTCAGAAAAAAGCACTGGAAAAGATTTTCCAAGCAAACAGACCCAAGAAGCAAGCTGGAGTAGCCATCTTAATATCTAATAAAATAGACTGTTAACCAAAATTAATCAAAAGTTATGGGGGAGACACACTTCATTCTTATCAAAGGAAAAACCCATCAGGAAAATTTCACAATCCCGAACATCTATGCCCCAAACACAAGGGCTCCTGCATTTGTCAAACATTATTAAAGCTTAAATCACATATTGATCCCAATACCTTAATAGTGGGAGATTTGAACACCCCACTCTTGCCAAGCAAAAGATCATCAAGACAAAAGCTAAATAGGAAAATAATGACACCTACAGAGGTCTTAGATCAAATGCACCTAATAAATATCTATGGAAGTTTTCACCAAAATACAAGAGTATACCTTCTTCTCAGCGCCTCATGGAACCTTCTCCAAAACT
Source organism: Pachyuromys duprasi (assembly GCA_028658305.1). NCBI lineage: Eukaryota > Metazoa > Chordata > Mammalia > Rodentia > Muridae > Pachyuromys > Pachyuromys duprasi. The sequence goes on from JAQQSO010008075.1 coordinate 8,497, forward strand.
GACCACATATTTGGGGACAAAGCAATACTCAACAGATGCAGAAAGATCAATATAACCCATGGTCTAAAACTATACCACAACCCTATCAGAAATAGCAAAAAGCCTGCATACTCATGGAAACTGAACAACTCTCTACTTGATGATAGCTGGGTCAGGGAAGAAATAAATAAACTGATGACTTTCTAGAAATCAATGAAAATGGTGGCACAGCTTACCAAAACTTATGGGATGCAATGAAAGCAGTGCTAAGAGGAAAGTTCATGCACTAAGTGCCTTCATAAAGAAATTTGAGACATCTCATACAGGCAACTTGAAGGCACACCTGAAAGCAATAGAAAAGAAAAAAAGAAGAAGCAGATACACAAGAGGAGTAGACAGCTGTAAATAATAAAACTCAGAGCTGGAATCAATAAATTAGAAACAAAGAGTATAATACAAAGAATCAATGAAACCATGAGCTGTTTCTTTGAGAAAATCAATAAGATAGACAAACCTTTAGCCAAACAAACTAAAACGCAGAGAGACACTATGCAGATCAACAAAAAGGGGGACAAAAGCACAGACACTGAGGAAATCAAAAGAATCATTAGGTCCTACTTCAAAAGACCATATGACACAAAATTTGATACTCTGAATGAATTCGACAGTGTTCTCGATCAATTCCAATTACCAAAGCTCAATCAAGATCAAGTAAATACATTAAGTAGTCCTATATGCCCTAAGGAAATAGGAAGTATCATTAAAACTCTTGCATCCAAAAAAAGCCCAGGGCCAGATGGTTTCACTGCAAATTTTTTCCAGACCTTCAAAGAAGATCTTATACCAATACTCTTTAAACTATTCCATAAAATAGAAACAGAAGGAACATTGCCAACCTCATTCTCTCACAGTCAGTTTGATAGATACCTAAACCACACGAAGATCAAACAAACCAATTTCCCTAAGAATATTGACGCAAAAATACTCAATAAATCACTCACAAACCAAAATCCAAGAACACATCAAAGATATTATCCACCATGACCAATTAGGCTCCAGCATTGGGGGGGGGCGTTCAATATACGAAAATCCATTAATGTAATCCACTATATAAACAAACTGAAAGGAAAAAAAATACCATGAGCATCTCTTTAGATGCTGAAAAAGCAAGTGACAAAATCAAAAACTTGTTCATGTATAAAGTTTTGGAGAGATTGGGGATACAAAGCACATACCTAAACATAATAAAGGCAATTAACATTAAGCCTATAGCCAACATCAAACTAAAGGTAGATAAACTTAAATCAATACCTTTGAAAATGCCTTATCTCCATACATGGTTTTTGGTTGGAGAAAAAGTCTCATAAAAGACCCCTGTGCCCAGATATATTTGGTCCTTGTGGAGCTCCTGTCTTGTCCAGATCATATTAACTCCCCCTTCTTTCTTATTATTCCCTACACTCAGCCCAAGGTTTGGTTATGAGTCTTAGTATCTACTTTGATACACTGCTAGGTAGAGTCTTTCAGAGGCCCTCTGTGGTAGGCTCCTGTCCTGTTACTTGTTTTCTCCTACTTCCAATGTCCATCCCATTTGTCTTTCTAAGTGAGGATTGATTATCTTACCCCAGGTCCTCTTTCTTGTTTATCTTCTTTAGGTGTATATAACCTAGAACCTCTGCTCAGATATAGCCAAGGGTAGCTCAGTATCCAAGTGGGTACCTTATTAAGGAGAACAG
>JAQQSO010008076.1:0-10211 GCA_028658305.1 Pachyuromys duprasi
TTAAAAAGCGATAACAAAAATTCAATGACAAGTTGCCTGCACTAGAGAGACAAACAAATTTAGGCCCCAAAGAGACTGTATCGTGAATAACTTAATTGGCTTACAAGAAAAGAAGAAGGCTGAAATTCAAATCTCTTCAGAGTGGAAAGCCAATGATAAATTCAGTCCTCAGTAGATGGGGCATACCGCTGATTAAATGATATGTTAATTTACATATGTGTTCACATATGTATCACACATACAATTCTTACAGATATCACTCATCTATGTCCAGACTCAATACTACAGAAACACATCACACATGAACTTTGATTATGTAAAAAAAAAAGAGTGACACTGTATGGCTTGTGATTTGGAGACATGAAAAACACTGCTATCGATAGCTTGTAAAAATAAATTTTATTTGCCGGAATAGTTGTCATCTCTGAGCTTGCTGCCTCCATCTTCTAATCAAGCCCTAGTCCTGGAAGCTTCTCCCCTCCATACAATTTAATCGAGGCCTAGAATGTTTTCAGCCTGTGAGACGTAATGTTGACTCTCACCCTTTCTCTTGCTGGCTGGTTCAACTCAGATATTCTGGTTCATACTCCTCTCCAAGCTGACTGATTCATTCTGGCTTCTCTGACTGAATTGCTCTGCTTGGCCTCAAACTAACTCTAGCAATCTGTTCTAGTCTTCTGGCTAATTCTCATTCCCTGGCTCATTCTGTGTTCACTTGTGACTAGCTTGGTTTCTCTTTAACCTGTCTCTATAAAACTCTCCCAGTAAAATTGCCTCTTTTCTCATCCTCTGTACTACTCTCTTAAGTAGTTTCCCTTTTTTCTCTCTTCTCCTGAGAGTTGGGCATATCCTATTCTATTAAATCTTTCTCTGATCCATCACTTTTTCTGCTGCTCAATTAGACATCCCTTTCAAACATGGGTACTTCCTTCTACAAACTAACTTTACCTTCATTGTTTGGGATTAAAGGCATGTACACCTTGACCTAAACTTTTCTTTACCTTAAACTTGCTCTATACCAGGCTGGCCTTGAGCTTAAGAGATCTGCATGCCTCTGTATCCTGGGATTAAGGGCTTGCGCCACCACTACCTGTTCCTGATTATTAATATTTATTATTGATTTATTTTTTAATTAAACAGCAGTTATTCCTAAACCAGCTGTATACCCAAATCACCACACAGAGAGTAGGACTTATTTAATTAACCTAGAGCACAATGCTAGGCAATAGTTACTCCATCCTAAACTTCCAACCCTATATAGCTACCTCCCATTTGGATTTCCCATATTATACTTGCTTTTAGTCATATCGTAGGTCCAGTTCATCTCTCCTGGTGTTTCAAGGTCCTCTCCCCTCAGATCTCTCTTCTTTGACCCTCCTCCCACTCACTTCTTTCTCCTCCCCTCCAGACCAGGATGTTCCCCCTATTCTCTCAACTGCTTAGCATTGGCTGAGAACAAATAGTAACATATTTATACAAACTTGAGACAGGTGATGCTTAGAAGAAGCATCACAAAGCAGTGTCCTGGTTGAAACCAGATAGTGGGGTAGAGAGATCAGCCGGTGAATGAACAAGGGTAAATTGTATACATTCCACAAGAACATTATACCAACAACTACCCAAGCCTGTCTGCATTCCATCAGGATCGCACAGACCTAGAAGGTCTTTGGATGTGATTTCTTGCCAGAGCAGCCATGCTCTGAATTAACATTCCTCTACAGCTTCTCCCTTTCTGTTTAAGCTAAAACTATACACAGTTTAACTTTTACAATAGAAACAATTATCCATCCCACAGACTTAACAGTCAGATGTCCTTATGAAAATCTGTTGATGCAATGACCCATCATAGAAACATTCTAGAACACACATTCTCAGAGCCCTAAACTACTGTGTAAAAGCAGTCTACCCTGAGGCTGTAGGAAAACACCACAATTATCTGATGAGGCTTTAAAATTTATCTTTTCTGTGCTACCTACATATTTTTATGAGGCAAACTTTTCTTCATGTAATTCAATCAAAACTCAAAACATCATAACAGCATTATTAAGTTCTCACTAAGCTTACTAAGCTAAATATTAAAGACATTTGCTAATCTTTGTACTACTGTTTCTAGGACATAGTTAATTATTGTACAATGTTATTGATGTTAAAATGTTATCATTGCTATTTTAAATTAGTGTATGTTATTCTATTTTATTTTATATTTTACCTTATTGTAGTTCCAAAAAGCAAATCCAAGACCTTAGGCATGCTCAGCATTAAATGTCTTATTTCTGAACTGCATGCCTGGCCCATATAATGCCTATTGCAACCTCAAAATTTTAACTATAGATAAAAATAGCTCACACAAACACAACATTTTTTGAGTTTTTAATAATTTTCATGTATATTGGGAATTTCTCCAACAAAAACTTTACCATCTCTGGCCTACATAGATGGATATGTGATTTCAAATAAGTGGACATTTACTTTCATAATAATTTACAGTGTCTGCAGCATATGCCAGTGTCTGTAGGAAGTACAAGGGAGTGTGGGTGGGTTGGAAAAACACAAGAAAGGCCACTCACTGCTAGAGGAGGAGGTTGTATATTTAGGGGGAGACTAACTAGGGAAGTCCATTAGGACAAATGCAGGAACCACTATGGCTAAAATGGTGGGATACACAGGCGCAGGAGCTCAGAACTTTCACACAGATGGCATCTAACTTTTTATTTTGTAAAAAAAAAAAGGACTGCTTTTTCCTTCCTTCCTTTCTTCCTTCCTTCGATCGTTCCTTCCTCTCTGATGGTTGGATACCTGGGAAAATATATAGACATGTGAGTACTTTTGAAATTTTGAACCATCTGATAGACAGGATCCTTGTTTTGTTGTGGTTGCTAGTAAATACATATCATTCATTCTGATTTTCCCCATATAGAGAGGGAAAAATGAGGGAAAGTTTATCTTAGAAAATGTAACAAATGCCCGGGGTTTTATTCCAAGCAACAATAATTAACAAATAAATTAATTAATTAAAGTTAGACAGCATGGATAAACCTTACTGTGATCTACAAATTAAGTTAAAGAGAATTTTTAGGAGTTTCAGTTCCCACATCCTTATTCTTTTTTGATTGTTTGGTTTTTTGTTGTTGTTGTTGTTGTTTTTGTTTTTCAAGACAGGGTTTCTTTGTGCAGCCTTGGTTGTCTGAAACTCACCAGGCTGGTCTCGAACTCTCAGAGATCAGCTTGCCTTTGCCTCCCTGGGTGCTGGGATTACAGGTGTGTAACACCAAACCTGGCTCACATGCTTATCCTTTATATGTACAGTATGAATAGCAGTCTGTCCATTTTTGACCTAGTATGTAACGTAAAAGTGTTGAGCAGGAGGTAGAGCATTTACAAGCTGGAATCTCACGCTTGATCAAAATTTTCCCCTTGTGATAAAGTCCACAAGGGTTCAGCCCTACACAAAGAACTACAGGTAACTGAGAAAATCTGTGAGTGAGTGAGGAGGACTTCCCTAAGGAAGAACACACCAATTGGTTGTACGATGCCAAGAATCAGCCTTGAAGATATACATACAGGTAACATTATATAGACTCAACAGGTTATACTTGGAAAATGCTAAATAGTTTAAAATCACCTAAAGTCATGGCTCTGCTCCGTGGTTCAAATATTTTCCCCAGAGAGAATCGGGCAGAAAGGTCATAGTGTGGCTCTGGACATGCTATGTGTCCAGGGCATGAAAGGTAATAGAAGCAAGTACCTGATGAGAGCTCATTGCAGAGGCAGGGCATCTTGAAGCATAAAACGTGGTCTCACAACTGCCTCATCTTTCACAGTCCACCGAATCCCCAAGGAGAGGCTGTTGCTGGTAAAATCCGCAGAGATTAATGGAAGCAACAATAATGACAAGTCATGTCAGCAGAGCATGGTAAGGAAGACCATACCTCATGGCAGGTTCTTCACACTGCCTTAAGCCAAAATACAACTTTGTTCCAGCTTTACAACAAAAAGCTGCTTCAGATTTCTTTCATAAAGCTGTACCCGTGAAAACCTCAGCAATCGCCTGACCAGGAGGGAATCACATGGTACCCAGTCTAAGGTCACCTTGTTGGGGGGCCCTATTAGGAGAGTACCCTCACCTCACTATGCTATTCCTCCATCACTTCAAGTCACCCACATATGTTTTCACTACAAGAATTGATGTCATAGTTTCTTAGTTGAATTTTGGAACTGTGCCATTTATAATACTTAGAATGTATTCAGTCTTATAAAGTCTGAATCCTACCAAGATTAAATAGAGGTATGTGGTGGAAGCCTTCTCCCCTCTGAATGGATCAGCAGTGAAGCTCACTCCAGGAGTAACATTGATTTCTGCAATATGTTTTGGGAAACTGTCTCTGTTTAAAAAAGTATTGAATTTGAATCCCTTCTGTGGCTATACCTTGTTAAACTTATTGACAATAGTAAGGAAAATTTATGCATAGAAATGTGTATGTAAACTACAAAGTTTTCTGGCATGTGGATGCAGTTACAAATCATATTCTGTCTGGAAAACCTGTTATTGTATCATTTTACGTGACTACATTCTAGCCGTGGTGATGTCATTACAACAGTTCATGTGTGTGAGTTATTGTACTGCTGTCTACCACAGGATAAACACACACACACACACACACACACACACACACACACACACAGCCATCAAGCAGAGTTCAGTAGGCTGTAGATGTTAGAAATAAGATGAGGCTTACAACAGGTTTTCTATGAAAGGGGTTTATTAGGAGAGAGGGGAGCGGGGAGAGTGGGCCACGATGTGGAAAGAGAGAGATAGAGAGAGAAGAGGAGGAAAGGGGGGGCGCCCCGATAGAGAGAGAGAGAGACCAAGAGAGAGAAGAGAGAGGAAGAGCAAGAGAGGAAGAGCAAGAGAGAGAACACTTGTCTGGTTGTCCTTTTTAAGGTCAGGTAACCACTAACCACGCCCCCAGGTGTGGCCACCTGGCTGGGCGATACAAGATGATGTCATAAGTTGTTAGGTAACCCAGAAGCAGGTTTTTTCTGAATACTAACAGTAGACTGGTAACACAGTCTTATATTTTCATTGTGGCCACGGTGACTGGAAGAACCCTTAATATCAAACTGTGAGGGCTTTAAAAACCTAGAGGCGGAGCTGGAAACATGGCACAGTAGTTAACAGCGCTTAATTCTCTTGCAGAGAAGCCTAGGTTCAGTTCCCAGCACCTACATGGAGGCTCAGAACCATTCTTAGCTCCAGCTCAAAAGTGTCTAATGTCCCTTCTTATACCATGGAACCTGACATGCATATGGTGCAGACATGTATGCATGCAAAAACATCATACATATAAAAAATAAATATAAATAAGTCATGTTTAAAAATACCTAGAAGTTCCATGTTACCTGTTAAGGAGAATCTCTGAAGAAATAGTTAAACAATCTAATACCCTAAAGCATTTGAATTCTGTTATGTGGATCATAAATTTAAATATTATTAAAAGCACTCAAAATCTTTGCCTTCTAGTTTTGTGTGTATGTGTGTGTTTGTGTATGTGTGTGTATGAAGTTTATTTCTGCTTTATTCTCAGAACCTTCTGCTTCTAAGTCTAAGATGTTTTTTTCACTATGTGTGGTCTCGTTTGCTTTGATACCTGTACATAGTCTTGTATCATGAATGCAAGTTATTTTAAGTATGAATAAGATCCCACTTCTCTGACTCATTGTAAGTTGTTTTCTTCTGTAGAACCTCACCGAGCAGGTGCTGACCTGGGTCCACTCAGCTGCTGGCAGCACAGCAAATCTGGGTCTCCAGGCTTGGAGACATGGCCATTTATGACAAACGAGTTCAGAAATACAAGACAGATGATTAATGTAAAGGTGTTTTCTTCAAATATTTTTCTGCTGTATTTCATTCAGTATGCTAGATTCATTTAAAATGTTTCTAGTTTCATAATAATAAATTCCAATACACTTTCATTTGTGATTAGGTCTGCTTGTCTGTACAAGGTAAAAGCAAGCCAAGCGTAAATGTGTTACAGAAACCACAAATCTGTTTTTATTAATTCCCCACACTCCACAACTTGTACCTTAAAAACTTTCAGAATGCAGCAGCCCTGGAAAATGTCAACTAGTGTGCAACAAGTAAGTTGAAAGAGGAAACTTCCTGCATGCTGCCGTTCATCATGCTTATGGGGAACTGACTGCCATTCACAATACAGCTATGGCTAAGCCAGGAAGCACACAGTTTTATGATCTCACCATAATTTTATAGTTGCTAGAGAGCAATTTTTATGGGCATCAATTCCTCCCCTTTTCCTACTGATGTCATTATTATGAAGGTTCTCTGATAGAAAACATTTTGGCTCTAATCATATCTTATTTTAAAATTTTTATTTCTTTATTTGGGATAAAAATTCACAAACCACGATGTAAAACTGCAAAATGGCATCATTCTTTTATTAATACTAAAGACTTTCAATGTTTCAGAAAGGGAAAATATGGCGCTGCTGAACTCCAGGGTTATAAAATTTCATAATCTACAGAAGCCAGTTCTCTCTTAAAGCCTTTATTACCTGTTTAACTCTAGGTTCCTAGCATCACAACAAAAACAACAACAAAAAAGTGGAGATGTGAGGATTCACAAAGACATAAAAGAAGAGAACTTATGCAAATAGGTAGGCACTACTATAATAACAGTAAGATTGTAGATTAGGGCTTGACATTACATGAAGTGAATCTTGTTTTATTAGCCCACATAGGAAGTAAAAGAGGTATGTCTTAACAACTGAGAGCTGCTCAGAGGAGGAAATCAGTCAATGAACTGGGTCTTTATATGTAGCAAAAAAAGAAAAAAAAGTAAATGTATTCATTCATTCACTCACTCACTCACTCATCAAGTGGCTATTACATGCCTGCAGTTTCAAGGCACTGTGCCAGGGCTTTTGGGCAATACAAATATGAGTTAGGCATGTCCCCACTTCAGAGCAAAATACAACCCTTGTGTGAGGACCTTGGTACACTCAGAAACATTGCCTTTCCTCCCTCATATTATAAAATTAAATAAAGTTTGGAAATTGTTTAAACATTTACTTGTTTCCTTACTGTGCACATAAGTAGATCTTGTGAGCCTCTACATGTGAAAATATAAGCAATTAGACTCATAGAGACAGAGGAACTTAAAAAGGAAGGTTGGATGCAGAGAGCTGCCAGACCAGGTAGAGCAGAAGGGAGAGTTATTTTCAGCTGCAGAAACCTGGGAAACCCTTTAATTGATAAAACTGTTCACTGCTCTCTTTTCTTCTTGTGAAAATTTGCTAATATCAAATTCATTCTTCAGTGACTAAACTGTTGGTAATAAAGTTTTAAAAGAATATACATTTAATATGTTGGTTACTCCGAGTTTATTCACAGGTTTCCAAAAGCTAAAACTTGGTTAACTGTAAGTTAAAATTCCACTGTGAAACAAAGTAATTCTTGCAAGAAAAAAAAGACTTCTCAGTTTAAGCTATTGAATTTAGGTTATCAGATTATGCAGTGGAGACACCAGTGAAAAGGTTTCTTTGTCCTCTGTCCAGAACATGTGGGATAGAAAAGTGGTCCAGGTTTGAGTGTATGCCAGTAAAATGGAGATTGACTCCTTACAGACTGTGGAGGGCAAGAACCCAAATAAGATCAGCCCAACAAAGGACAAGTCATCATGTGTCACACTACTTTCCTTTGTTATCCTTTTTAGGAACCACAATGTAACAGCCAGGCTAAAAAACGTTGTAATCTAACACTAAGCTTAAAAGCTATGCCACTCTTACTTTTAGAATAGAGGTTTTGTCTGAAGAAAAGTTTCCTCAGAAGAGAAGGCAGACACTGACAGTTGGATCTGTCCCCAACAAAAGGCTTGACTTCTCACCCCATTAGAACTGTCTACCTGCACTGGACCTCACTCTGGCTCACACACAGCCCTCTTTGATCTTTTGAGCACCTTCTTATTGTATATTAAGGATAATTGGGGCATTTGAGGGAACCCTTCACATGAATATAATGTCTAAAACAAATAAAGGAGATAGAAGATAAAAAAGGCATGAAATAGAATACAACACGAAGGGCAAAAATTACCCACATGACACACAAACAATATATTTAAGTAAAAGAAAACAATTGTTTAATGATGAGCAGTCAGGAAAAAAAAAGATGCTTAAATTTCCAGTTTTGACACCAAAACTTGAGTGTAACAGATAAATTTACAGGATTTTCTAAGAAACAAGAAGATGAAGTCAAAGAAGTTCAGTAAAGCAGTAGAGAAGATACAGATATCAGCCGATCAATGTAGGAAAGAATACAGAAAGCAGAGCAGAACAATTTTAAGAACTTAATCCAGTGGAAATAACAGTAGGTAGTAAACACGATCCTGTGGGGGATACTTCTCTGTTGCTGCTGGTGAATTTTACAGCTTTTAAAGAGGAGAGAAAAGGAGAGGGGAGGAGAGAGAAAGAGTGAGCGAGCGAGCAAGTGAGAGACAGAGAGACAGAAACAAAGACAGAGACACAGAGAGAATATGTTTTAAACACAGGCCTGATCAAAGTTATTGTTGACTAGACAACTTATCGAAGATTCTGGAGGAAAGAGCAACCAATCTGGAGAATCCTATTCAAGAGACTAGCACTTACAGCATGAAGATGAACAGCACAGGAAGTTTTAGAGTATCAAGTCTCCAAACACTTTATTATTATTATTATTATTTCTCCAAACACTTTTATTCATCTTGGGAAGTAACTAGAGAATGAGCGCTCCCAAAACACTAGTGTAAGTCATGGCTTGGGGATAAGGGCTTATCCAGGCTCCAGGGTGAAAGGAATCACACTGAAAGGTAGCATCTCTTGTCCAGCAGGGTCCAGGATAAAGGCTCAGTTGAGGAACGAGCATTATTTCTAAGGAAGGAAAGCAAATAGATGTGATTTCACCACCTTGCTGAACATTTTATCTAAAGGCTAAAACTGTTGTGATGGCATATAGAAAATGAAGCAACAGAATAAAAAAAAATACTACCAGTTTAGCAAACTCTAAGCAAGCATAAAAACAAGCACACAAACAAACAAAACAAAACAAAGCTATTTATTGATTGCTAAAAGGCCAGAAAGTGTATAAAAATTAAACCATATAAAATTACTTAGGGACATTCAGATCCAAGATGGCTGCCCCAGGAGGACACTGTGTCTGAGGAGCAGGACAGTAGTGTAGGCACAGCGACAAGGAGACTAAGATCTCGGACCTAAAACACCAGCGTTTGCGACTGCCAGGTGAGCGGAATTCCTACAGTGGGGAAATCAAGTGGAAAAGCCCAAGGGACACCCAGCTATTCCCAGGAAAAACTCCAGAGGGTGACAGGCTGCGCACAGCTGCACTGGGCGCCTAAGCCACCATTTCGGTCTGCGTCATACAGTACCCTGGATGGACTGAGTTTCACCCAGATACCGCGGGCTGCACTGGGCGGGTGCACAACCCTCTGCACCAACAGCTGCCATTTCGGTCTGGGTCACATAGTACCCAGGACAGATTGAGTTTCACCCAGATACTGCGGGCTACACCTGTCAGACCCACACCCCTAGGTACAACCAGCCACCACCCCGGATTGGGACTCATAGTATCAGGTCCAGACTGAGGTGCCCCAAATACCATCTCAGACCATGGTGCACAGCCTCTGACCCAGAAAGAGGCGCCAAGACTCCAGTCCAGAAGAGAGCCCTTAGCAGCAAGCCCAGGTCAGAGCTTGGAGCCTCCTGACCAGAGCAGTGACCCCAGCGGACATATCAAAGGGGGACAAGCAGCCTTTGGCACAGAGTGAGGAGCCAAACCTCCAGACCAGAGGGGAGACTAGCCTGAGTTGCTTACAGCCTCTAGCACAGAGCACGAATCCGGGCACACAGATCCCACAACAGAGTTCAACTGAGGCAACAAAACACAATATCAAACCACTAGAAATCCCTGATCTTCTTGAAGAATACTCCTGACACAAGAGATTGACAGTTCCAGTCTGAAGTTCAGCCTTACAGCACAAACAGCTCCTTGTTTATATATAAACAAATGCCCAGAAATCGGCATAAGAACTCACACAACAATAATCAGGACACCATGGCCCCACCAGAAACACCCAAAAGCAATATAGATTTTAATTCAGCGGAGACACAGGAAAATTATATTAAAGCTATGATTATGCAGATATT
>JAQQSO010008077.1:0-10211 GCA_028658305.1 Pachyuromys duprasi
GTTGATAGATAATAGTGACCAATGACTGTTATTTCCTTTTATTGTGGAGTTGGTGGTCTTACTGTGATTCATTGCTTTTTTGTTGTTGTTGTCTTTGAGAAATTATCTGTATCTTATATTTTATTTGGTGAAGTTGTTTTCATTGGACTGAAGTTTTCCTTCTAGTACCTTCTGTAGGGCTGGGTTGCTGTGTAGATATTGCTTAAATTTTGTTTTCTCATGGAAAATTTTGTTTTCTCCATCTGTGTTGATTGAAGGCTTTGCTGGGTATAGTAGTCTTGGTTGGCATCTATGTTCCCTTAAAGACTGCATGACTTCTGCCCAGGCCCTTCTGGCTTTCATAGTTTCTGATGAGAAGTTTGGTGTGATTCTGATCAGTCTACCTTCATATGTTACTTGACCCTTTTCCCTTGCTGCCTTTAATATGTTTCTTTGTTTTGTAGGTTTAGTGTTTTGTCTATGATGTGACAAGAGGTATTTCTTTTCTGGTCTAGTCCATTTGGTGTTCTGTAGGCTTCTTGTATATTTATGGACAATTTTCTTTTTAAGTTGGGAAAATTTTCTTCCATGATTTTCTTAAAAATATTTTTCAGTCCTTGGAGCTTGAAGTCTTCTTTTTCATCTATTCCAAATATTCTTATATTTTTCTTTTCATGACATGCTTGATTTCTTGGATGTTTTGTGTTTGGAACTTTTCTGATTTTATTTTTTCCTTGAGTGAGGAATCCATTTTAGCCAGCATATCTTCAGCTCCTGAGATTCCCTCTTCCATCTCTTGTATTCTGTTGGTGATGCTTACCTTTGTGGTTCCTGATCCTTCTCTAAGTTTTCCAGTTCCAGGTTATTCTCTGTTTCTCTCTTCTTTATAGATTCTAATTCTGTTTTCATGCTTTGTATCGTTTCTTTCATCTGATTGACTGTGGCTCCTATTTTTTTTTTTGTTTGTTTCCTCTCTGTATATCTTTAATTGTTCCTCTATGAGGCTAATTAAATTCTTCTGAATTTATTTGAGGGCCTTGTTCATTTCCTCTTTTTGTCCCTCTTTTTGTTCCTCTAATATCTGCATAATCATAGCTTTAACATAATTTTCCTGTGTCTCCGCTGAATTAAAATCTCCATTGCTTTTGGGTGTTTCTGGTGGGGCAATGGTGTCCTGATTTTTGTTGGATGAGTTCTTATGTCTACCTTTGGCCATTTGTTTATATATAATCAAGGAGCTGTTTGTGCTTTAAGGCTGAACTTCAGACTGGAACTGTCAATCTCTTGTGTCTGGAGTATTCTTCAAGAAGATCAGGGAGTTCCAGTGGTTTGATATTGTTTGTTGTTGCCTCAGTTGAACTCTGTTGTGGGATCTGTGTGCCCGGGTTTGTGCTCTCTGCTAGAAGCTGTGAGCACTGCAGGCTGGTCAACCCTCTGGTCTGGAGGCTTGTCTCCTCACTCTGTGCCAGAGGCTGAGTGTCCTGGTTTGAGATGGCAGCTGGGGGTGCCGCTCTTGTCTGGAGGCTCCATGCTCTGTCCTGGGCTTGCTGCTAAGGGCTCATCTCTGGACTGGAGACTTGGCGCCTCCTTCTGGGCCAGGGACTGTGCACCATGGTCTGAGTTGGTATTTGGGGGCACCTCAATCTGGACCTGATACTGTGTGTCCTGGTCCGGGGTGGTGGCTGGCGCTGCCAAGGGGAGTGTGCCCGCCAGATGCAGCCAGGTCTGCAGAATGGAATCTGGGGTCTTCTCAGACTGGCCTGTGGACACACACACACGGTCTGGGGTGGTCACCAGCAGTGCCATGCTGTGTGTACCCTTCGGATGCAGCACTGTCTGGAATGGTACCCTGGGCCTTCTCAGTCTGGCCAGGAGACTGTGTGAGTCTGGTATGGCAGCTTTTGGCGCCCAGGGTGGCTGCTCATTCAGATCAGAGCTGTGCGCCAGCGGTCACCCAGAGTTTTTCCAGGGAATAATTGGATGTCCCTAGGATTTTCCCACTTGATTTCCTCACCTTAGGAATTACACTCACCTGGCAATCACAAATGCTGGTGTTTTAGGTCCCAGAGTTCAGTCTCCTGGTCGCTGAGCTGTTACTGCTGTCCTACTCCTCAGACACAGTGTCCTCTCGTGGCAGCCATGTTGGATCTCCTGTCATGTATATTTCAACTTCCCTATATATATAGTTTTTCATCTTATGTGTTTCACGCTTCCTTTCTCAAACTTTATTTTACATGTGACCCTAGCTCCAATAATGTACTGTACCTGATGCAGCATTTAATTTTTCATCCAGGTGAAGTTTCCTTGTGATTCCCTATTCATTCAGTTAAATGTGTCTTTTGCTGCATAATAATTAGAAAAATTAATACATTTTATCTTATTTTTGTAATGTATTGCTATCTCAAATATTTTAACCCAGCATTTCCATTCTGAAATAGAGAAATATGTTACTTAAAATAATTTTTCCAAAATATGCTTTGTATGATACCTACTCTGTTTTTCTGTTGTATTGGTAAACAATTTTTATACTACCATGCTAATAATGTTTTTCTCGGCGTGCATACTTTATCTTTAAATGTTGGGATTATACATTTGGCTGATGCTCCATAAACAGTGTATATAGATTATTCTTTTAGGTCCTTTGTCCATCTTTTTATCAGAAGAATGCCTAACATCTCTTCCTTGAAGACATTTTAAGAGAACAAGTATTTATTCATGGTCATATATTTAGAATGGACTCAGACCTTTGAAGAGGTCTGAGCTCTTTTTATTTCTTCCAAGTTTAAATTTCTAAAAACAAAGCAGCTCACACACCATCACTCTCTAGCTCTACAGTTTGTCTTGGAATACTAGACAGAGAACAGAGGGGGGGAAAGGTTGCTAAAAGAAACTTGAAAAAATGAAATTAAATGACAACTTTTAAATAAGTCTACTTAACATTGGAAGAAAATTGTGTTATAAAATGCGTTAAGTACTCAATTTGTATCCAAAGGGGATAATGGCAATTGTTTTCTTTGTAGAAGACAAAGGTGTTCCTATTGTTGTCTTTGTTTGTGGTTCGAAAGTAAACAGAGATTTTGATGTTTTAGAATTTACATTGCCCTGTTTGGTGGTTCTTTGTGTATTTTATTTCTTTACACTTCCTGTCAAGCTGTCAGTGATCACATTACACTATTGAGAATGTAACTGCCTTTAGCAGTTTCCTCCCTGCTTCTAATCTTCTTTGAAGCAAAAGCAGAAAATTAGTTTGGCTGAGAGTCAAAGCTAGCTTGCATGTTATAGTAAGTGGAGGGGTCAACTGATTCTGAAAATGACTGTGAGCTTTATTTATGAAAGGAAGTCTATAAACCTGTATTTTATTGATCTTTTCTAGCTAACATTTACATTTAAAACTTGTCTTGAATTTTCAGCCTTGATAGTGAATTAAGACATCACTGTAAACCAAGCTTAGGTAAACACTTTGAAAATTCAGGTACTGCATCCTCTTCACCATTCTCCTCTTTGGTCCTAGGAAAGGGGCTGGCTGTTTAGGTACTGGGTCTGTGAAAATTTAACTGACCCAATCTTCAGATCACATGGACTAACAAATACGATATTTAGTGCATAGGTAATGAAATTTACTATCCATACATCCTGCTTAACTTTGTTATCTTCCTTCCATGTTTCCTGATTTAATGATTTGTTGGAGCCTCAGCTTAGCCTAAGACAAAAACTTTTTTTTTAGTCCTCATATCCCATGACTAACTAACAAGGTTTTCTTTTTCACTTTCCCTCCTGAATAACTGTCAAAGTCTCTGACTCTGTCCCTGTCTTTTCAGGCATGCTGAAGAATCTCAATTATCTTTATCTCAAATTTAACATCTAACAGTAGTTCTTTCCATTTCACTCTTTTAATTGCATTTTAATTAAATTACAGTAAGTAAATATACCAATTGTTCATTTAAATTTCTATGACAGAGGTGAAATCTTTGAAAAGCTAAGGCAGAGAGAATTGACATTAAATCTTTAAATTTGGACCTGGAGAGATGGCTCGGTTGTTAAGAGCACTGGCTCTTCCAGAGGACCCATGTACAAAAAGGAGAAAAAATCACATCTGTAATGGCAGCAGTCAAGGAGGCACAGGTAGGGTGATAGTTCTGAGTTCGGGGCAAGCCTGGTCTACAAAGTGAGTCCAGGACAGCCAAGGCGACACAGACAAACCCTGTCTTGAAAAACCAGAAAAGAAATCTTTAAATTAATTAAGCTACTCCATAATCTAAAGCTATTTGTTGGCTAGTGAGGGAAAAATGAAATTAATTTTCTGAAAGAAACCTTATCATAGGCTTCAATTTATTTCTAAATACAAAATGAAAATTTCAAATTTCATGATCCCTTGTTTTTAATTGCTGAGTAGTATTCCATTGTGTAGATGTACCACAATTTCTGTATCCATCTCTCCATTGAGGGACATCTGGGTTGTTTCCAGGTTCTGGCTATTACAAATAAAGCTGCTACAAACATGGTTGAGCAAATGCCCTTGTTGTATACTTGAGCATGATTTGGATATATGCCTAGGAGTTGTATAGCTGGATCTTGAGGAAGTGCCATTCCTAGTCGTATAAGGAAACACCAAATTGATTTCCAGAGTGGTTGTACAAGTTTACATTCCCACCAGCAGTGGAGGGGGGGTTCCCCTTTCTCTGTCACCTCTCCAGCATGTGTTGTCACTTGAGTTTTTGATTTTAGCCATTCTGATGGATGTAAGGTGAAATCTCAGGGTCGTTTTGATTTGCATTTCCTGAAAATCATGAAATTTGCAGGCCAATGGTGGGAAATAGAAAACAGCATCCTGAGTGAAGTATCCCAGAAGCATAAAGACACACATGGAATATACTCACTTATAAGTGGATATATAGTCATATAATATAAGATAATCATACTAAAATCTGTACACCTAAAGAAGCTAATCAAGAAAGAGGACTATGGGTAAGATGTTCAATCATCATTCAGAAAGGCAAATGATATGGACATCGGGAGAGGGAGAAAACAGTGAACATGACAGGAGCCTACCACAAAAGGACTCTGAAAGACTCTATTATGCAGGGTATCAAAGCAGAGGCTGAGACTCATAGAGTGCAGGGAATCCTTTGAAAGAAGGTGGAAATAGAAAGACCTGGAGGGGACAGGAGCTCCATAAAGAGAGAGAGAAAAAATTGGGGCCCAGGAGTCTTTTCTGAGACTGATACTCCAACCGAGGACCATTCATGAAGATAAGCTAGAACCTCTGTACAGATATAGCCCAAGGCAGCTCAGTGTCTGAGTGGGTTCCCTAGTAATGGGAACAGGGACTGTCTCTGACATGAACTCAGTGGCTGGCTCTTTTATCACCTTCCCCTGAGGAGGGTGCAGCCTTACCAGGCCACAGAGGAAGCCAATTCAGGCAGTCCTGATGGGACCTGATAGACTAGGAGCAGGTGGAAGGGGAGGAGGACCTATCAGTGGACTAGGGGGAGAGGCATGGGAAGAGAGGAGGGAGGGAGGGTAGGACTGAGAGGGGATGAGGGAGGGAGCTACAACTTGGATACAAAGTGACTATATTGTAATTAATAAAAATAAATTAATAAAAAATGAAAATTGCAATAAACTTGTAATGGGTAGAAATAAACAGACAACTATATTCCTCATGTTGGCTATTACTATTGAAACAATGGTTTCCAAGAAACTGGAATGTCATGCTATCAGAAAAAGTAAAAGCCTGCTACCACTGATATAAGTGATTTATCTCCTAGATTTCACCCATGCAGACAATTTGTCACATCATTTTCTTAAGCCCCTAGAGCTGTGACAGAGAAGTGTCATTGATGGAGAGGACCACCCCTTGATCAAGAATGTTTTGTTCGGCTCACTACTTGCTTCTTTTGAAACCAAACCTCATTTCAAGAACCAAGATGCTGGACTTGAACTGGAGAGTCAGAGCCACTGAATCTTTACTTATTACTTTTCCTACTATGGGCACATTGAATGAATCAACTTTCTCTGCCTTACTTTGAGAGAAAGAGAGAGAGATATTCCATGGGGTTAATATGAGAAAACTTGTTGTGTACTTGAGCATATTTTGGATATATGCCTAGGGGTGGTATAGCTGGATCTTGAGGTAGCACTATTCCTAATTGTCTGAGAAAGCGCCAGATTGATTTCCAAAGTGGTTTACAAGTTTAGATTCCCACCAGCAATGGAGGAGGGTTCCCCTTTCTCCACAACTTCTCCAGCATGTGATGTCACTTGAGTTTTTGATCTTAGCCATTCTGATGGGTATAAGGTAAAATCTCAAGGTCTTTTTTGATTTGCATTTCCCTGATGGCTAAAGATGTTGAACATTTCTTTAAGCTATATCATTCCTAGGCATATATCCAAAAAATGCTCAAGTACACAACAAGGACATTTGTTCAACCATATTTGTGGCAGCTTTATTTGTAATAGCCAGAAGCTGGAAACAACCCACATGTCCCTCACCTGAGGAATGGATACAGAAGTTGTGGTACATTTACTCAATGGAATATTATTCAGCAATTAAAAACAAGGAAATCATAAAATTTGCAGGCCAATGGTGGGACCTAGAAAAGATCATACTGAATGAAGTATCCCATAGAAAGACTCACATGGTATATATTGATTTATAAGTGGATATTAGACCTACAAGATAAGACAGCATAAACATACTGTCTGTACACCTAAAGAAAAAATCTGTACACCTAAAGAAGCTAAACAAGAAGGAGGACCCAGGGTAAGATCAATCCTTACTTAAAAAGACAAATGGGATGGACATTTGAAATGGGAGAAAATGAGAAGCAAGATAGGAGCCTACCACAGACGGCCTCTGAAAGACTCTACCTAGCAGTGTATCAAAGCAGATGCTGAGACTCAGAACCAAACTTTGGGCAGACTGCAGGGAATCCTATGAAAGAAGAGAGAGTTAGAAATACCTGGCGACAACAGGAGCTCCACAAGGACCAAATATATCTGGGCACAGGGGCTTGTCTAAGACTGATTCTCCAACCAGGGATCATACATGGTTCTAACTTAGAGCCCCTGCTTGGATGTAGCCCATGGCAGCTCAGTAACCAAGTGGACTTCCTAGTAAGGGGAACAGGGACTGTCTTTGGCATGAACTCTTTGGCTAGCTCCTTGACCTTCCCCGCCACCAGCTCCGCCCTGTGGGAAGAGCAGCCTAGCTAGGCCACAGAGAAGGATATTACAGCTAGTCCTGCTGAGACCTGATAAGCTAGGGTCAGATGGAAGGGGAAGAGGACCTCCCCTATAAGTAGACTTAGAAAGAGGCAAGGAGGAGATGAGGGAGGGATAGTGGGATTGGGAGGGCATGATGGAGGAGGCTACAGCTGGGACACAAAGTAAATAAACTGTAATTAATATAAAAAATAAAAAAATTATACTTAAAAATAAGAGAAAACTATATACAGAGGAACACAGGAATATCTGATATATTCAGAGATGATCTTTAAATGTCTGATTATCATATCTGAGGGGAAATTGTTTGAGACTAAAGATAGAAAAACCGGGATGAAGGCACCAGATCCTGGAATTCACCTGGGGCCATAGGAAATTTGTGTTCCACTGGCCAGCTCAGGATCAGTGCTTGGATTAGATGTGCCTAGAACAGGCACATCTCAGTGCAGTGTTCTACATAGACTAAGGGAACTTCTGGTCAGAGAAAAATATGTAAAAACGAGTTCTGAGTGGATCTAATCATTCATGCATTACTTATTTGCATACTAGAACAAAATTTAAGAGGGATTGATCTCCCTAAGCAGGGAGAATTGATAGTTATGGATGGATGAGGTGGGGGGAGTCCTTGAATGGGGGAATCAAATTAAGAGAGGGATATAAGGGGGAGAGGAGAGAATATGAGGAGGGAAAAGCTAAAACTAAGGACCATTTAAGGGTTGCTTGGAAAACTGATACAGTAGAAGCTTCCTAAAATATATACATTTATGAAGGCAATATAAAAGAAATAGGCAAATAACAGGTGGGAAATGGGGCTCCAATTAAACATCTCTTGTCACTAAATGGAGCTCCCAGTACTGGGAATAGGTTACATCTGTTTTGTTGGCCAAAAGGGTTCCATTTGAACCTCCCAAAACCAGAGGTTATTGATTGTTCCCCGAAAATTAATGGTAATGCCTTAATCCTAAAGACTACATCTATATAAGTCATTGAACGTGGAGGAGCCTAGCTGTCACATACACACAGCCTTCACCCCATGGCATATTGTTCATAGTACTGGAAAGTAATCTGTATGCTACTAAAGGAGAAACAGAAACACCAACCCAGCTACAAATTCTTGGAACTGCAATGATGACCGGCCTGCAAGACTTGCAAGTCCAATAGTGGCAGAAACCTTGTGGACAACCCACAAATGTCTGAGTAAACTTAGCAGCTCACAGGCTGACATGAGGCCCATTCCTGACCCTGCTCTGGTGGCTAAGAACCAGAGAATGGATAGGCCATGAACCTAGAAGAAAACCAAATACTGTCCTGCTAAAGGAATATAGCAATAGAATAACTCCTAATGACATCCTGCTATACTCATAGAACAGCTTATTGTTCAGCCATTAGGCAGAAGCTTCCTTTAGTAACAATTTGGAATAAATACAGAGACTTACAGGCAAGCAATATACAGAGAGTAGAGACCTTGGAAAACTCAGTCCTGAAAGGGATCTCCATCATATCCTTCACCTCAAAGCTCAGAGAACACTGGAAGTGGGAAGAGGAGGTAGAATACTTGTTAGAGCCAGAGAGGATGGAGGACACCAGGAAAACAAAGCTTTCTGAACACAGCAGGACCAGTACATACACGAACTCGCAGAGACTGCGGCAGCATGCACAGGGCCTGCCTGGGTCTGCACCAGACACGGACACAGTACTGAGAGAGAAGTGGACATCTGGCCCCCACTCCCTAACCCAAAAGTTGTCTCCACTTGATAACAATGGATTAAATTAGTGTTTCCTTGAGTATACATACATATAGCTCTTAAGGAAAAATTCCCAGGAACAGATCACACTAAATAAACTCAATGGAAACTTTGGATGCGCTTCCTCTCATAAAGTTTTCCCATGGTCTTTGTGTTATTGTTATTAACTTCATAGGTACTTCACATATATGTTACGGCTTCTAATTTTGTGTTTTTATGTGATTCCTGTCTGTGCAAATGTGTGTGTCTCTGTGTCTGTATATGATTACTGTGCTTTTTTTCTTTGGCTCTTTTTTCTGTTTGTTTGTTTATTTATTTATTTATCTACATTTTGGTTTGGATGTTTTTATATATTTTAAATTTTATTTTATTTTAGTATTAGTCTCTATATGTCTGCTTGTTTTCTTTTTTAAATTTATTTATTTTTATATCAATCACAGGTTAGGTACTTTGCATCCCAGGCATTGCCCCCATCCTACCTTCCCTCCCACACTCCCTCTCCCTCCCTCATCTCCTTCCTCCCCGCCCCCTCCAATACCACAAACAGGGGAGACCTCCTGCCCTTCCATCCAACCCCAGCTCATCCTGTCTCCTAAGGGCTGGCTGCAATGTCCTCCCCTGGGATCTAGCCAGTCTGTCACTCCCCGGCTTGTATGGGAGAAGGTCAAAGAGTCAGCCATCAAGTTCATGACTGAAACAGTCCCTGTTTCCCTCACTAGGGTCTTCAGTCCTACACCAAGCTATCATGGGCCCCATCTGAGCGGGGATTCCAGGCCACATCCACACATGGTCCTTGATTGTAGAAACTGTCTCATACAAGACCCCTGTGCCCTGCTCAGTTTCGTCTTTGTGGAGCTCTTGTTCTCCCCAAGTCTCACCAACCTCCTCCATTTCTATCACTTCTCGGCCTCGGCCAAAGGCTTAATCACGAGTCTTTATATCTGCTCTGATACATCACTACATTGACCCCCCCAGAGGTCCTCCTTGGCATGCTCCTGTCCTGTTGCTTCTTTTCTCCTCCACTCAATGTCCATCCCATTTGTTCATCCAAAGGAGCATTGATCATACCAACCTGGGTCCTCCTTCCTGTATATCCTCCCTAGGTGTGTAGATTTCAGCTTGACCTTCCTATCCTTTAGATCTATATAAGTGAGTATATACCATATGTTTCTTTCTGCTTTTGGGATACCTCACTTAGGATGATCGTTTCCAGGTCCCACCAATTGCCTGCGAATTTCATGATTTCCTCCTTTTTAATTGCTG
>JAQQSO010008078.1:0-10208 GCA_028658305.1 Pachyuromys duprasi
GAACTTGATGGCTGACTCTTTGACCCTCCCCCATACAAACCGGGGAGTGACAGACTGGCTAGATCCCAGGGGAGGACATTGCAGCCAGCCCTGAGGAGACAGGATGAGCTGGGGTTGGATGGAATGGGAGGAGGTCCTCCCTGGTTGGTGGACTTGGAGGGGGCGGGGAAGAGATGAGGGAGGGTTGGGGAGAGTGGGAGGGAATGAAGGAGGGGGCTACACATGGGATGCAATGTACCTAACCTGTGATTGATAACAAAATTAAAAAAATAATTTAAAAAAAAATAAAGAAGGCTTACAATGGTCTTGCTTCTTATCCTGGGCATACCTGCAAAGCTATGGAAATTGCCAGTTCTAGGCCCCTGAGCTCAGGTTCCTCAGAACTTGTGATGTAATGGCAGAGGACTGGAGGTGCTTCTGTATCCAGTGATGCCACACCTGATCCCAATGCATCCTTTCAAGTCATGATGCACTATAGTAGAGTCAACTTGAGCACCTTTTTACATAGCTAAGTGAGAAGATTTGAATAACTGCATTTGGAGACTGGGCCCAAAGTCAGATCAAAGTTCTTGCCACCCTTCCCCTTTTCCTACTGACAAGTTTCTGGAAAACATACACACACACATACACACACACATACACACATACACACACACACAAACACACACACACACACAGGACATGGGCAGCCAATCAACAACTGCCCAGACTTCCAACCTTGGGCTATCTAAGGTGACTGATCAGGAGCGTACAAGGATCCCTTACAATGAACCCAACCAATTTTGATAAGGATTATCTACCTTAACTGGAAATCCCCTAGCTTGACTGAAAAGGAGCCTGTGGTCTCCTCTCATGGTAGGCATTTTTTTTGAATGTTTAATTCCTGAATGCTGGTTGTCTTTGCAGAATAAACTCTCTTTGGTTTTATACACTATTTGAGTCTGGGGGTCTTCCTTCAGAGACTCTTGGACCCTGACCTTAAGAACTTGACACCGGGTAAAGTGAGGGTGAACACACCACAAAAACAACTACATGCTGTAAATCAACCTTTCTAGCTATCTCCAAACTCTTCTAAAGGGCTAGGTATCTGCCCATAGAAATCTAGTTAGCTGAAAAGAGAACTCCCAAATTTTTATTTATTTTATTTTTATATTATTCACAGGTTATATACTTTGTATCCCAGTCATAGCCCCCTCCCTCATTCCCCCCCAATCCCCCTATCCCTCCCTCATCTCCTCCTTGCCCCTTTCCAAGTCCACTGATAGGGGAGGACCTCCTCTCCTTCCATCTGACCCTAGCTTATCAGGTCTCTTCAGGGCTGGCTGCAATGTCCTCTTCTGGGGTCTAGCAAGGCTGCTCCTCCCTAGGGGGGGTGTCAAAGAACCAGCCATTGAGTTCATGTCAGAAATAGTCCCTGTTCCCCTTACTAGGGTACCCAGTTGGATACTGAGCCACTATGGGCTATATCCAAGCAGGGGTTCTAGGTTACATTCATACATGGTCCTTGGTTTGAGAAACAGTCTCATAAAAGACCCCTGTGCCCTGATATATTTGGTCCTTGTGGAGCTCCTGTACTCTCCAGGTCTTACTAACTCCCCGTTCTTTCATATGATTCCCTGTACTCTGCCAAAGGTTTGGTTATGAGTCTTAATATCTGCTTTGATACATTGCTAGGTAGAGTCTTTCAGAGGCCCTCTGTGGTAGGCTCCTGTTCTGTTGCTTGTTTTCGCCTACATTCAATGTCCGTCCCATTTGTCTTTGTAAGTGAGGATTGATCATCTTACCCCAGTTGGAGATATGGCTCAGAGGTTAAGAACACTGGCTGTCCTTCCAAAGGTCCTGAGTTCAATTCCCAACAACCACATGGTGGCCCATAGCCACCTATAGTTGAGATCTGGTAACCTCTTCTGGTGAGCAGACACAAATGCAGGCAGAATATGATATAAAATATAAATAAATAAAACTTCCGTCTTTAGCCAGGGAGAATTTGGTAAAACTGATATTTCTCATCTCACTCTTCCCCTATGATAACTTATAGTATCTACTGCCTAAAGACCCAAGTTCTGGGATAGAATAGTTCCTGACCCTTCATCACTCTCAAGCCCTTTTAGTTTTTTGGTTTTTGGTGTTTTGTCTTGTTTTGTTTTCAGCCCTGATAATCTCCATTTTCCTCTAAAGAAATTAAGACTTCAGTTTCCTGAAAATCACCCATCAAACAATATTGAATAGATGCCTATAACTCAGTGAAACATCAATTTTAGATGAAGGAGAAAAGGAAGAAAGGGAGATGGTGATGAACAAAATCTTTAAAGAATTGTGTTTTAAAGGTACAGTATTAACAATCAGCAGCAGTTATTCTTCTTTAGTAGGATGTATTATTTTATTTAACCAAGAAGAGGAAGAGGACATGGCTGAAATAAATGTGGTGATGCTGTCCCATTCCTGCCTTCAGTGTTCAGGATTCTCCATTCCTGTAACACGGGCACCTCTAGGTGAAAACACAGTAAGAAAGATCTCTACATCTGATATTTTACAAAGAACCTGGCCTGACCCATCTGGAAGCTGCTTTTAGAGGAGGGGGAAGCTGGCTGATGGCTGAGCTTGGTAAAAGACACCTCGAATTCTTACAAATCCCAGATTAGCATATCCCCAGAATTCCCTTTGGGGGGGGGGGAGTTGATTACATAATAGGCTCTTTTCAGTGTCACAGTTGCTAATCCCAAAGCAGAGGGGAAAATCTCCTGCATTGCAACAGATTCCACCCCAGGGTAGTTTACCATGAATGACATGAGGAAAGATGTGTTAAGCACTTAGTACTGGCATGGCATAATTGCCCTGCAGCCTAGTAGTGATCACAGTATTACTACAGTATTACTCTCAGCAGCCTCAGCAGAAAGAAAATTATAGACTGGAGATTTCTCAGCACTTCTTCCTCAACACCATGGCAGTTTCCTCTCCACGCAGAAGTTTAAAGTGCTCAGAGTCCTGCACCAGGAAGGTACAACTATCCCACTATCAAGGTGGGAGGGAAGATATTGCAAACAGAGCCACTTGTGCCCTCCCTTTGGTTGTCAGACTGTTGAAACAATGAGCAACGAAGAAATGGAATCTTCCAGGAATTTCATGCCAGAACTAAGAGGCGAGCTAAAGCTCTCATATAAACCAGAGGAAGAACTATCTCTGATAAAAATAGATTTTACACATTCAGACCACCGTATAAGAGAGACTGGAGAAGATCCTTTCCCAGTTTGTAGGCTGTTATTTTGTTTTGATGACAGTGTCTTTTGCTTTACAGAAGCTTTTCAGTTTCATGAGGTCCCATTTATTTATTGTTGATCTTAGAGCCTGTGCTGTTGGTGTTCTGTTCAGGAAGTAGTCTCCTGTGCCAATGAGTTTTAGGGTCTTCCCCACTTTTTCTTCTAACCAGTTTAGTGTATCTGGTTTTATGTTGAGGTCTTTGATACACTTGGACTTTAGTTTTGTACAAGGTGATAAATATGGATCTATTTTCATTTTTCTGCATATAAATATCCAGTTGGACCAGCACCATTTGTTGAAGATGCTGTCTTTTTTCCATTGAATGGTTTTGGCTTCTTTGTCAAAAATCAAGTTTCCATAGGTATGTGAGTTTATTTCGGGGTCTTCTATTTGGCTCCATTGATCCACTATTCTGTTTTTATGCCAATACCATGCAGTTTTTATTACTATTGCTCTGTAGAACAGCCTGAGGTCAGGGATAGAGATACCTCCAGATGATCTGTTGTTGTACAGGATCGTTTTGGAAATTCTGGGTTTTTTGTTTCTCTATAAGAAGTTCAGAATTTTTCTTTCAAGGTCATGCTCAACCACGTTCATAGCAGCTTTATTCGTAATAGCCAGAACCTGGAAACAACCCAGATGTCCCTCAGTCGAGAAATGGATACGGAAATTATGGTACTTTTACACAATGGAATATTACTCAGCAATTAAAAATGAGGAAATCATGAAATTTGAGGTCAAATGGTGGGACCTGGAAACGATCATCCTAGGTGAGGTATCCCAAAAGCAGAAAGAAACACATGGTATATACTCACTTATGTATACCTATAAGATAGGATAAACATACTGCTATCTATACACCTAAAGAAGGTAAACAAGAAAGAGGACCTGAGGTAAGATGATCAATCTCACTTAGATAGACAAATGGGATGGACATTGATTGTAGGAGAAAACAAATAACAGAACAGGAGCCTACCACAGAGGGCCTCTGAAAGACTCTAACTAGCAATGTATCAAAGCAGATATTAAGACTCACAACCAAACCTTTGGCAGAGCTCAGAGAATTATATGAAAGAAGGAGAAATTAATAAGACTTGGTGAGGACAAGAGCTCCACAATGACCAAATATATCAGGGCACAGGGGTCTTTTATGGGATGTTTCTCCAAACAAGGACCATGTAAGGATGTAACCTAGAACCCCTGCTTGGATATAGCCCATAGTGGCTCAGTATCCAATTGGGTATCCTAGTAAGAGGAACAGGGACTATTCCTGACATGAACTCAATGGCTGGCTCTTCTATTCTCCTTCCCCCGAGGGGGAGGCAGCCTTGCTGGACTACAGAAGAGGACATTGCAGCCAGCCCTGAAGAGACCTGATAAGCTAGGGTCAGATGGAAGGGGAGGAAGTCCTCCCCTATCAGTGTATTTGGAAAGGGGCAGGGGTGAGATGAGGGAGGGATGGGTAGAGTGGGAAGGAATAAGGGAGGGGGCTATGACTGGGATACAAAGTATATAACCTGTGATTAATATAAAAATAAATAAATTTATAAAAAAGAGTCTAGAATGGAGATGATGGAGCAGTGATGACTAGGATTACTTAGGTATTTATAACTCTTGTCTCATATTTAAACCTGTAGCTCATCAAGACATGGTAGTACATGCCTTTAGTTCCAGCACTCAATGTTACCATATTAGAGTCTTGATCAAATTCATTTTCTCTATTAGCTAAAAACTTAATAGACAGGAAAAAATCTTAGGTGTTATGTTTCAAACCTGGGACAAGCAGCTGAGGTGCCTATTAAACATATCAGATCATATCTGGCGTCCAGGTTCTCCCAGCATCCCTCAGTCCCTTACAGGGTATGGCTCGTATACCCCGCCCCCTACCCTGAATTTTCTAGCGGAGGGGCTGGACAGCCTTTCCATCCAAAGGCTTTTCCATATGTTATATAATCCAAACGTTTTGGTTACCTACTCTCTCTGCACCCCCTCTCTGCTCTCTCTCTCTCTCTCTCTCTCTCTCTCTTTCTCTCTCTCTCTCTTTCTCCCCCTCTCTCCCTGAACATTCTTCCTCTGCTCCTCTCTGTTTGCATGGTGACTTCTCTGGCCCCCATCCCTTGAGACTGGTGAACTCACTGGGAAGCTGTTCTTAAATAAACCTGCTTTTATACTTTTAATTCAGTTTGAATTGGCTTATTACATCGGTGGAGAAACCTATTAATAGGTAGTAGCCATTAAATCTTGAACTTTATACACAGGAGCAGACAGAATCAACAGAATCAACAGAGAAATGAGGTTATTGGGATTGAGGAAACACACTCATGCTGCAGACACATAAAAAATGATCCTTCACAAAAAGGAGAGGAGTCTCAGGAAGCCAAAACTCCAGTCTCTGCTCTCAAGGACTGGGATTTTTAAAAGACTCTGTGGTGTCTACTTAATTTAATGTTAATAGGTTTGAAAAAAGATAGAATGATTTATTGAGCCTTGTGTAAGCATATCTTGACCCAGCCTTGATTTTGTTGCGCCAGTCCATTAGCAGGGCTAGCTGCTCATGGGAGAAAAAGCTCACAGGCCTTTGATGCTTCCGGTCTTTTGTCTCAGCTCAGAAGGGGAGAAAGAAGTCAGCATCTTGGAAGTTCACCATCTTTATTACCTGCTCATAGGCTCTCTCACCTGTCTCCTTACCAAGGAATATGTCAACTCCTAGGTGCTCATCAGGAAGCAGAGGCAGGATGATTTCTATAATTTCTCAAATTCTATGATTTGAGGTCCTCCTCATCTATAACGCAAGTTCCAGGCCAGCCAAAGGTGTATTGTGAAGCCCTGTCTCTAAATAAATAAATGTAAACATCATGTCAGAATCCCTATGGATTTGCTAGATCATTAGACATTTTTGTTGTTGTTGGTGGTGGTGGTGGTTTTTCTCTTCCCAGGGTAGCCACATTGAATGAATGTTGTTTCTCTACTCTTCACTGTTAAAGTGAGCACTGGCCAAGCACAGCCTGTTAGGGCTGCCAGTTCCAGGCTTTGCCCTAACAACTCCCATTGGCTGCCATTCTAAAGGGGAATGCTGAGGATGCATGACAAATGTCTGCTGAATTTTGCAGTACTCTGTGAAGGCAAAGAGTTATTGCCTATGTCCCAAACTGCTTATACTTCGTTGTTTCAATTGACTGGTGATGACTGTGCAGAATAAAGAAGCCTGACTTCCACATTCATAAGATAACATGCCTCTCTGAAATCTGGAAGAAATCTCCATTCTACTGTGACCAAAGAAAACAGTAACCTTTTGGTGTAGTTGGAAGCCTGATGAGGATTTTATTCTTATAAATGAGGATTTTTTTTGTAAGTTCCTTAGTCAATTGTCTGCTGATGTCTTCTCATGGGTCCGGAAAGAGTGACAAAATGACAATTGTTGGTCATCAGAGCACAGTTTCTTCTACCTATGTTAAGCCTTTTCTTTTTTATTATTAGTTACATTTTATTAACTCTGTATTCCAGCTGTATCCTTCTCCCTCTTTCCCTCCCAATCCCATCCTCCCTCCCTCATCTACTCTCTGCCCCTTTCCAAGTCCACCAGTAGGAGAAGATCTCCTCCCCTTTCATCAGACCCTGGTTTATCAGGTATCTTCAGCACTGGCTGCAAAGTTCTCCTCTGTGTCCTAGCAGGGCTGCTCCTCCCTTGCAGGGTGAGGAGGACAAAGAGTTTGCCATTGAGTTCATGTCAGAAATATTCCCCTTATTAGGGTACCCACTTGGATACTGAGGTATCATGGGCTACATCCAAGCAAAGGTTCTAGGTTATATCCATACATGGTCCTTGGTTGGAGAAACAGTTTCATATAAGACCCCTGTGCCCAGATATATTCGGTCCTTGTGGAGCTCCTACAAGGACCAGATCATATTAACTCCCCCTTGTTGTATAAAACCCTGAGTGCAAATCTGTTGGCCTTCAGACAAAAACATTCACAATGTACCCTACTCCAGTATGTAGACGAACTTTTCATATGTTAAGCCTCTTCTAGATGAAAACATATGCAGTTGCCTATAATAAATTCTTTCAAACCTCCTTGAGTATTTTATTATTATTATTATTATCATTATCATTTGTTTACATTCTTACTGCAGTTTATTCTCCTTACTCTTCTTCCCAGCCCCTCCCTCTTACCTCCCCTCTGCACTCCTCCACAGTTTTTATTCAGGAAAGGGCACCCTTCCCATGGATAGCAACCAACCATGGCATATCAAGTTGCAATAAGACTAAACATCTCCTCTCACATTAAAGCTTGAAAAGGCAACCCTGTATGAGAAAAAGGGTCCCAAAAGCTAGAAAAGAATCAGAGACAGACCCTGCTCTCACTGTTAGGAGTTATGTAAAATGACCAAGCTACACAACTGTAGCATGTATGCAGACATGGAGCTGACTTACGTCCATAGGAATTTCACGGGACATTCTGGGCTGGTGAGGAAGCAAAAAGCCTCTAGGTTGTAGCATGTGGGCACTGCAGCAGGCTTCTCCCACCTGGGGAACAGACACTTTAATTCTCACTCCCAGTGAGTAAATCAGATATCCATATATCCAAAATGATTGATTGGTGATCATGGGAAATGCATGCTTTAAAAAGTTTCTACCAACTTCCCACTCTTTTTTCCTGGTGAGGACAAAGTAGCCTGGAACCTGCTTTGACTGTGCAGAAAGCAGAGCTGAATGACTTCCATTAATATTCTTGTATCACACCCAGAGGAGTTCTTAGCTTTGTAAGACTGCAAAGGAAAAGCCAGGCATGCATGATTGTAACGTATTTGTTGACTTGCCTTCTGGATGTTTTTCTAGCAATCAACATATAATCTCACAATTTTAGTATTTTTTTATTTTGGTTTGATATCACAATCAACTTGCCATTTTCCACTTAGTCTTTTTCATTTATTAATATTGGAAATTTTACACTCTGCTCAAAGTTTGGCTTGAGTCTTGAGTCTCAGCATCTCCTTTGGTACCCTGCTGGGTAGATGCTTTCAGAGGACCTCCATGGCAGGTTCCTATTCCATTCCCTGTTTTCTCCCTTTTCCAATGTCTATCCTGTTTGCCATTCTGAATGAAGATTAAGCATCTTCCCTAGGATCCTCCTTATTGTTTAGCTTCTGTAGGACTATAGATTTTAGTATATTTATCCTATATTATATGGCTAATAACTACTTATAAGTGAGTATATACCCTGGGGAGATGGAAAGATCTGGAGGGGACAGGAGCTCCACAAGGAGACAAACAGAGCCAATATATCTGGGCCTAGGGGGCCCTGCAGAGACTGATGCTCTAACCAAGGACTATGCATAGAGAGGACCTAGACACCCTGCTCAAATGTAGCCCCTGGTAGCTCTGTCTCAATGTGTGTTCCCTAGTAAGGGGGAAAATGGTTGTCTCTGACATGGACTCAGTGGCAGGCTCTTTGATCAAATTCCCCTGGACAGGCAGCCTTGCCAGGCCACAGAGGAAGACAATACAGTCAGTCCTGATGAGATCTGATAGGCTAGGGTTAGATAGTAGAGGAGGAGGACCTCTCCTATAGGTGGACTAGGGGAGGAACATAGGGAGAGAAGAGGGAAGGAGAGTGGGATTTCGAGGAGATGAGGGAGGGGGCTACAGCCAGGAGACAAAATGAATAAATTGCAATAAATAATGAATTTTGAAAAGAGAGAGATTTATCCTCCTGAATGTAATTTTTCTTTGATGGATTCATTGTTTAAAAGGCAACTGGGAGGTTGTGGAAACTTTAGGAAATCTGCTTGTTTTCCATCATGGCAACTCCCTATTTACAGGAGATATGCATGCCCCAACATATTTGAGCAACCCAAGTGAATCCTAGTTTTATATTCGTTTATACTTTAACCAAAAACAAACAGACAAAATCTCTGAAGCCACCCTATAATTTTATTTATCAAAATAAAGAGGGAAAGAAAAAGAGGAGAAGATGAGATTTGTAAGCAAAATTTTTAAATGTAATTTGAAAGTCACAAGAACAGTACATATGCACAATGCAAAGCAAAGCTGTATTTTAAGATGTCTATGGGATAGTCATGTATTTCCCAGAGGGAAAGGGCACTATATAGTGACCATGCTTAAGGCATAACACATATGCTTAAATATGGCCTTTCTCTTTTCCTGCTTTATCTGAAATTTTGGGAAAAAATTAAAAACCATGACTACAAAATCTATTTATAGTAAAATACATGGTTTAACCCCTTATACAACTCTGGTGAACCACAGCTTTATTATATATGATTGTAATATTCCTGACACCTCAACTTGGTATCCTGTATTTTAAAAAAAAGAAAAGAAGAGAACACAGGTTTCCTTAGAAATCTCTTGAGCAATGTTGTCATGAAAAAAGGGCATATGACAGCACTTACTGTTAATCCCCTTTCATATAAAAAAAAAGACACAGATACCTGATAGATTTTAATATGCCTATATGCTGGAACTGGGCAGAAACTAATCCCCTAACTACATTTTATCTTCCAGAGGACTAGAGTAAAGGCATAGAAGGAGAACAGGGAGGGAGGTTGGGACAGGGAGGAGACAAAGGAGGGGGCTACAGCGGGGATACCATAAATACTTGCACATGCTTTCTATCTGGGATGCTTCTCTCTAGCCACACCTATCTTCAGAGCAGGGTTTTCCTAGCCACAAGCTTCTCTCCACTCCAACCCATGGTGACTCCCTTTTTCTTTCTTCCTCTCCTGTCTTCCTCTCCTGCAATCCCCTGTCCTCAAAGTTTGTGAATCTTAGTTTGACCTACATACTTCTGCCCTGCCCAGGCATTTAGGCAACTTTATTTAGTCAATCAGGTGTAATTTGGAGGCAAAGTTACATAAATGTCATTTTGGTATATGTGAGGGTTGGCTTACATAGAAGAGTTAATAATCTCAGGGTGCAAGCAATTACATCT
>JAQQSO010008079.1:0-10208 GCA_028658305.1 Pachyuromys duprasi
ACTTGGAGGGGGCGGGGAAGAAGGAGATGAAGGAGGGAGTGGGAGGGTAGGAGGGAATGGGGGAGGGGGCTACGCCTGGTATTCAAAGTACCTAACCTGTGATTGAGATAAAAATAAATAAATTAAAAAAAAGAAAACAAACAAACAACACCGTATCCTAAAAGCCCCTGAGAGACACAGGTTGTCAGAGCAGGTCAAACCATACCGAGATGTGCTTCCTCTCTGTCCATCTCAATGAAAATAGAAGGTGTCCCGCACCCGATTCCTCCTTCACCACTCTTGCATCCACCCACCTCAAGCCCTGTCCTCACCCAGGGCTGGATCCTGGCAATTTATTCTTCTAACCAAAGGGATGTGAATATTGCTGGACCTCACTTCCTGGGAGCACATCCAAGCTGCGCACCAGTCAGCCTCTGTGTCCTGAGCAGCTGTAAACACCCCGGGGCAAGTGAAGTATGTGCCATTAGGAGCTCCTGCTATTTATTTTTATTTATTTATTTTTATTCAATTTATATCTTGGTCATAGGCCCCTCCTCTCCTTCCAGTCTTACCCTCCTGCATCTCCTCTCCCCCATTCCTCAGAACTGGGGAGCTCCCCTACCCACACACCCCAGCTCATCTATTCACATGAGGACTGAGTTCATCTTCCTCCCCTGTGGCCTGGTAGGGGGGCATCAGGGCAAAGTGATCAAAAGGCTTGTGCTAGTCTGGTGCAGCCCCTTTTATTTCCTGCCGGTTGGCCTTCGCCTATGACCTGAGCAGGTGGTCCAGTTAAACATGTTCCCTTTGTGTTATTAGTCAGGCTTTGGTTGGTCGTTCCTACTCCATAACAGGTAACCCGCCTTTACACAAGCACATCCAGGAGTCCTGACCTGGAGATGGGTCTGTTGCGTTAAGGAACTCAGCTGGCATGAGTCATGGCTTTCCCAAATGAAGGGCATCTCTAGGGTCAGTTCCTATACTATTCCTCCCAGGTTCCCCCTCAGAGGCCCATTGTGCCCTTAATTCCTCCCTGCTCTGTGGGAGCCCCTTCCAGACCCCATTCATGGTGAAGCCCACACATGGCCATTATTTAAGATAACACCGATAGGCTTCCCCACAATTGTCCTCTGGCCTTTGTCCTTGGGCTGTCACTGGCTGGAAAAAACCTCCAAAAGGAATCAGTCTGTTTTGCCAGCATGCTCGTTCCCATCACAGCATGACGGGGTCTGAGGGATGATCGAAGGCTGGTCTATTGTCAAGGAAGGAGATAAGGCTGGCCCCTCTTGGAGGCAGTTAGTTGTATGATGGGTGTCCAGGAATTAGAGCCGCCTTGGAACGAGATTGGGAAATGGGTTCAGATGGAATCCATGAGCTTCCAGAAGGACATCAGGTGGTAGTGTAGAAACTGGGCTATCATCTCCATTCTGAGGTCATGTTGAGATGGTCAACTGCAGAGGCTGGTCTCGGTGGGCTCCTACAGTCCACTCTCGGCTCAGGCCCACAGCCGCTTTGTGGTGTATCCATAGCTTGATATCTTGAATTTTTGTGCTATGTCAGCTAAGTCTTTCCAGAACCTGGCAGCACTGCACACATCTTTAATCCCAGCTCTTGGGAGTCAGAGGCAGGTGGATCTCTGAGCTTGAGGCCAGCCTGGTCTTGCTGGGGTTCTTTGTGTGAAGGTGTGTCTTGTCTATTCAGCTGTTGATTGCTGTTCTGCAGAGAGGTGAACACTTTTGGATCTTGGTATTGTTATTTTCTTTTTTTAAAGATTTATTTATTTTTATTATTTATACAGTACTCTTCATGTACACCTGCATGCCAAAGAGGGCACCAGATCTCATTATAGATGGTTATGCTCCATCATGTGGTTGCTGGGAATTGAACTCAGGACCTTTGGAAGAGCAGACAGTGCTCTTAACCTTTGAGCCATCTCTCCAGCCCCAGTATTGTTATTTTCATAGCCCATCACTGGCCTCAAAATAAAGATCTGGTGGCCAATGGCTGGGTAGGAAAGGCAAGGCAGAATTTCCACACAGAGAGCAGGTGTCTGGGAGAAGCAAGCAGATGAGAGATTGGCCAGTGGGACCCAAAGGTGGATACGTGTGGACAGGAGAGAGAGGTAAAGGACTAGCCACGTGGCAGGTTACGGGCTAGAACAGTCAGGATAAGTCAGACTAGTGAGCTGAGCATCTGCCCAGCTGAAGCCTAAGCTTAAATCATTAGTAAAAGTCTCGTGTCTTATATAAACCACTAGCAGGTTTGAGAAAGTCACATTATTATGGTCTATAGAGCAAGTCCCAGGACAGCCAGATATACACAGAGAAAGCTTGTTTTGAAAAGCCAAAAACAAAAACACAAAACAAAACAAAACCCAACAAAACAAAGCAAACACCCCCTCCCCCCGAAAACCCAACGACAACAACAGAAAACATTGGAGGCAGGTGTGTCCATGCTCTAGAAGTCCCATGAGTCCTTTGAGAGCAGTGGAGGTAGGTAGCCAAGCATTATCTCAAAAGGAGAGTAACCACGTTTACAGACCGTACAGTACAGCCTAAACAGGGCAGGTGGCAGAAATTCTGGTCAAGGAAGGTCGGTTTTTGGGTAACATTTAGCCAGTGCCATTTTTGCAGTCTTACTTATTTTCACAATCATGCCGAAAGATTGGGGGTGGTAGTATGTGCACGCATTCCAAGTTAATTTCCTGTGCGGATAAGAAAGGCCCAGCCTGAGAACGTGCACACTACAGGCAGCGAGTATTGGTATTTTCTGCTGGGTGCAGTGTTAGTGAAGATCACTTATAGATGTTTAAATGGGTCGGATCCCCATTTTTGTGTCAGTGTGGGGCTTTGGGTCCCTGCTTGGGATTATTCTGAGCACACTGCAGATAGTCTTTGCTAGCTTGTTGGGTAAGTGTTGGCAACCTTGGGACCACCAAATATATTTGCAGC
The DNA here is from genome assembly GCA_028658305.1 of Pachyuromys duprasi. NCBI lineage: Eukaryota > Metazoa > Chordata > Mammalia > Rodentia > Muridae > Pachyuromys > Pachyuromys duprasi. The sequence goes on from JAQQSO010008079.1 coordinate 2,931, forward strand.
AGTTCTTTGTTGTTGTTTGTTTTCAAGATGCCCTGGCATCCTGGAACTCCAACTCTCTTTATAGACCAGGCTGGCCTCCCAAAGTGCCAGGTGTACCTAGACCTTAGTGCATCGGGTTTCATGATGGAAGTACTATTCAGGCTGTAAAGCTCAGCACGTAGACAGAACCACCAGCCAAAACTGAAACAAAGACCTAAGCTGTTAACTTCCATAGTTCTGGGAAAGTCTCCAAATATACTAGCCTTGTTTTTTAGCTTCCGTAGTTCTGCATCTAGCTAACTGTTCTTGTTACTTGAAGTATATCAACTCAGAACATAGTTTTTGTGCTAAAATGCTCACCCTGAGAAAGGCTTGGATTTACAGTGGAATCCCAGACACCTAGTGTAGTCACTGGCTTGCTAATAAAGATCTAGTGGTGTAAGGTCCCCTGTGAGCAGTCTTCCCTGGTGTGTATCCCACAACACTGAGATCTAAGGCCCGAGCCACCACAACTGGCTTCTTTAAACAGTTCTTGCATTGCAGTTTTCTCCTGAGGAGTTGCTTTGTGAGCTTGCCAGGTGAGACCAGAAATAATCTCTGGGATTATTATTTTCCTATCTTCAATATTCAGCCAGCCTTCCTGATTTTTTAAAAAAGATTTATTTATGTATTATATATTCAGTGTTCTGTCTGCATGTACACCTGTACACCAGAAGAGGGCACCAGATCTCACGATAAAAAAGATTTATTTATTTATTTTATGGATATGAATACTCTATCTGCATGCACACTTGCATGCCAGAAGAGGGCATTAGATCACATTATTGATAGTTATGAACCACCATGTGGTTGTCAGGAATTGAACTCAGGACCTCTGGAAGAACAGGCAGTGCTCTTAACCACTGAGCCATCTCTCCAGCCCCAGATCTCATTATTGATGGTTGCGAGCCACCATATGGTTGCTGGAAATTGACCTTGCAAGCGCAGCCAGTGTTCTTAACCTCTGAGCCATCTCTCCATCCCAACCCTCCTGATTTTTTAAAATTTAATTTCATTTTACGTTCATTAGTGTGAAGGTGTCAGATCCCTTGGGATTGGTGTTACAAACAATTGTGAGCATCTATGTGAGTGCTGGGAATTGAACCCGGGTCCTTTGGAAGAGCATACAGTGCTCTTAACCACTGAGCTACCTCTCCAGCCCCTCTCCTGACTTTTTAGTAACATTTTTATCAGTTTTTAAAAATTTTAAATGTTTTTATTAATTAATTAATAAAATTAATTAATGAATTGTGGGTAGGTGGGTGTTTGAGCATGCCACATGTGGGGGCCAGAATAAAACTTGCAAGAATTGGTTCTCTTTTTCTTCTAGTTGGTCTTGGGAATGAAACTCAGGTCATCAGGCAGGACCTTTACTCACTGAGACATGACGCTGGTCCATATCGGTTGGTTTGTTGTTGGTTTGTTTCCTTTGCTGGCCTATACTAAGGGAGTTCTGGGGGATAATGGGAGGGGGCTTTGGGGTTATGACTTCTTGGACTGAATCTTGGCTCTTTGTGTGAGCCTGGCGGTGTACCACTTCCAGAGCCAGGGAGCCTTGACAGCTTCTAGGAGCTGGAGGATTTGGACTCTGCTTTTAAACTTCTTTGTTCCCTGAAGCAAGCTGTCTCCTTTCTTGATATATTGTTGTTTGGAATCTTTTGAAGTCAGGGGATATTCTCCTATTGTAGGCGTCAGCTCTTACCATATCTGAATTTGGGAGCAGTTAGTACTGGTTATGAGGAGACAATCTCTTCTACAATTTTTCTTCACAATCATGGAGGGGATCCCCCTTCTCCTCAGGCAAGTATGTGTGCAGATAACATAGCTGCCATCTTCTTGGATGAGGGGAGGGCCTGACGTTTTCCTCAGCAGACACGTTGGAATGGTCTAGTCCCTGTTCCAATGGTTAGTAGACACATTGGAGAGTACCCTGCCAGAATCGGGCAGAGCTGGCCTGAGGTCCAAGCTGCTGAGCATCACATAGAGCAGCTACCTTATGCAATTAGGTGGTTTTGCAACTGCCTTAAAATAGCCCTCCCACTAACTGTCCAAGCTGATGCACGTCCAGCGTAACCATGCATGGGCAAACATGTGTCCTGAGTTTTTCCTGATATAGCATCTTTGGGGCCTGTAAGATCAGCTCTGTAATGAACCTGGTCACCTAAAGGTCATGCTGTTGGTAGACTTTCTTTGTTTTAACTTTGGTTAAATGTACTGAGAAAAACTGGATATGGAGAACTGAATGCTCAGGTCAAATGGGTCAATTTTACAGTGTATGCATGCGAAAGTGATTTATATACTTGCATGGAAGGACATCCTGAAGCTTGGATGGCTCACGGACCCCACTAGAGTAAATGCATGCGAGCCTTGTTACAGGGTGAGGAAGCATGGGGAGATAAGACTTGACTGTAGAGGACAATTGTACAGGCTGGCATATTGGAACCTCCTCATCAGCAGGGGTGGCGGATTACTCCTCATGTCTCACATGGCAGGGTGGTGGGTGCTCACCATCCCCTCCGAGAGACATCTTGGAGGCTGAAACTGTGTCTTGGATGTCCCACGCAAGAGAGGGGAAATAGCACTCTGCATTCACTGTGTCCTGACCTGACCATAGGATGGTGCTGTGGGTAAGGAGAGCTTTATTCAGGCCACCACCCAACTGGTATGGGACCCTCATATTGATTCAGGTGCCCATGCTCTTTACCTCAGCCTTTGGTTCTCCTCCTCTTAGCAAAGCTAGTCCCAAGGCTGAAAGGACACTACCGGAGTCCTTAGATGGGTACACTGACTCTGTAGGAGTTGCAGGGTGTTGCAAATGAATTCAAGACTGAAAATAAAATAGACAGGGGCTACAGAGATGGTTCAGCAGTTAAGATCACTGGTTTCCTCTCTTCTTTTTGAGAGGACCAGGGTTCAATTCCCAGCACCTACATGGCAACTCCTGTTCCAGAGCTTCTGACGCCCTCACATACACTTACAGGCAGGAAAGGCACCAATGAACGTAAAATAAAAGTTATAAAAAAATCACATAGGCCAACTATCATGTAGTAGTTGACAGTAGACAAGAATATAGGATAACCAACAAAGACCAGGTGTGCCAGGGATGCCCTTTAATGAATATCTAGGCAGCGGGATGCCACCAGCTGAGGGGCTTGAGAGAAAAGAATCACACTTTATATGATGCTAACAAAAAAAGAGAAAGGCCACATACACAGAGACAGAAGCAGAATGACAGTTGTCAGAGGCTATAGGAAGTGGAATATGCTCAGTAATGGTTTGGAAACTGACGGTGGTGATGTTTATCCAGTAACATAAAGATGCTTCATGCCAATGAAGTGTACACTTCAAAATGGCTAAAGTAGGGAACCATTTTAATATGTACACGCTCATATACACACATGCACGCATGCATGCATACATATGTATATTTAGCACACTAAAATACTGTTAATTGTAAAAAAAAAAAGAATTGTGTCCAAGGTCACACTATAAATTCCAGTCTCAATATAGAAACGGTCCAGTAAGTCCTTTATGCCACGGATTTTACATCTGTGGATAGAACAAATTGTAAATCAAAACTTTTCAGAAATAAATCATGTCCTCAGTGAAACATGAGCAGTCCCTTCTTCTGTCGCTCTTCCTCGCTGGACATAGACAACTGGTGTCTGACAGCAGTGATGTCAGGCATCAGAAATGATTTCAGCCTGTGAGAGGATGTGTCTGCTTCTATGCAAACACTGCATCAGTTTAAACAGGGGACTCAACATCCAGAAATTTGAGGGCTACTGAAATCAGTTCCCTATGGACTCAGAACCTTTTTTTTTAATTAAATTTTTATTTTTTAATATTAATTACAGTTTATTTACTTTGTATCGAAGCTGTAGCCCCCTCCCTCATTCCCTCCCAATCCCAGCCTCCTTCCCTCATCTCCTCCCTGCCCCTCTCTAAGTCCACTGATATGGGAGGTCCTCCTCCTCTTCCATCTGACCCTAGTTTATCAGGTCTCACCAGGACTGGCTGCAATGTCCTCCTATGTGGCCTAGCTAGGCTGCTCCTCCCATGGGGGGTGTGGAGGTCAAAGAGCCAGCCACAGAGCTCATGCCAGAGACATGGACTCAGAACCTTAAGTATAAACACTTTGCAGCTTTGCTTACTATATTGGTATCTTTTTTTTTTTTTTTTTTTTTTTTTGAGACTGGGTCTCTCTTTGTAACTCTAGCTGGCTCAAAGTCACCTTCCTCCCCATTCACGTTTTATCTGTGATTATGGGTCGATGTCACCATACTGACTGTCTTCACTGGTCATTGTCCTCCCTAGACCCTTTCTCCATTTTTTAATATCATTGACAAAGAAGCCCTCCCTGCCCCCACTGTGTCGCACAGAGAGAGGAGAGGTCACTCACTGCTCACAGACATGTGCACTGGGAGGCTCGTTTTAGAACTTGGACTAGATGCTGGAGACCTCACACTGATACTCCCCAGCATCCTCCTGTCTGCTTGGGTCTTTTTCTGGGACAGTGTCACCCCGTCATTGAAATACCAGCTCTGGTGATTGAAGAGCCAGCAGATGGGAGTCCAGGGTCTTCTGAGAGGCAGGTTAACCATCTTCTGTTACTATGGTGTTGTCTGCTTGGAGGGTGGACTGTGCCACCAGCTCTGTGAAGAACAGAGTTGGGGACAGAATGATGGTGACTCATGCTCAGATCCCAACCAGCCCTCTCTGGTCCACTGATTAAGGCCTCCAGGGTGGAGAAGTTGGGTTTGAGGCTGTAGACAGATCTGTACTGCTTTGGACCTGCCACCCACAATCTGTGTGTCCCTGTGCCCCTGATTCAGCCACTGTGTTTGCTGTGTCCCTCTTTCCATATAATGGAGCACTTGACTGGGCGGTGCTGGTGTACTCCTTTTATATTAGCGCTGGGGAAGCAGAGGCAGGGGGATCTCTGTGAGTTTGAGTCCAGCCTGGTCCACAGAGCAAGTTCTAGGATAGTCAGGGCTACACAGAGAAACATAGTCTTGAAAAAAACCAAAACCAAAACCATGATGATGATGATGATGTTAAAAAAGCACATGATAAATGGTCACCGCTATCTCTGTAGGGTGACCTTACAGAGACGTGAGCTGCTCCGAATGTCAGTCTGCTGCTCTACCTACAGGGGAGAGTTGATTGGGCTGGGGCCCTGAGGACAAGCAGTTGCCAGGAGGACTGTGTCCTCATGAGCCCCTGAGAGCAGTTGGCTCCCAGCATGGGCACCTGTGCAGCGGTGCACTCCGTGCTGAGATGCAGGGGAAGGACATGCTTCTCCAGACGGCTCTGTTGCCCTGCAGACAGCGCACTGGCTGGTTCCACCTGATATGTGACAAACAGCCAATAAAGCCTTGTTCCCCATCATTTCTCACAGGAAGTAAAGCCCTGGAGGGAAAGTCCGCAGGGTCCCTTGGACTAGATGCTGGTACAAAGATGTGGAGTCGGGGCTTTCTTGTGGTCACCTTATTACGAAGACGCCATGGTTTCCTGTCAGACCCTGCCAGAATCCCAAGAGTCTTTCTCAGGGACACATTTTCGATGAACCTGCAACACTCTGAAATCACCTGGCTTGCGCCCTTCTTTCTGGAGGTGGAGTCAGATAAAGGACCCTGACCTACTGTGCTTTTTCCTCCCTGGTGTGTGTCCCGCACTAAATGCTCAAACTCCGGTGAGGAGACACATGCGGAAGGAGACGGGCATAGAGAGTTGACGCCGGATCGCCCTAAATGTGTAATGGAATGCTCCCCCCGACGGCCTTCCCCCACTTAGCTCCCTACCCCTGCCCAGGCACTCAGAGGTCACGCAATCACCGCGTACTTCCAGATGCACATGTGTTAATTCGCTTTCCATGTCTGTGTTAAATGTTAGTAAGGTGTAGAATCCACCGTCAGCCGGGGTGACTTTTCTGATCAGCAGGGATCCGCTGTAGAACACGGTTTTCCTGCGCTGTGTTGAGGCATCTTGGAAGTTGTGTTAGTGGGCATTAAGTATTGTGCGGCTTCATAACTCTTTGTGGGATATTTCTGTTTGCACCAGTAAAACGCCTGGTCGTTCAACGGCATTTTATGCACAAACAGAATGGAGTTTCCACCTTCAGCAACCACGGGTGACACCAGTTCGAGAGTGAGCAGTGGTGGGTGTGGCCCAGCAGGTTAAGAAGGAGGCTAGGAAGAAAGAGAAAAAAGCCATCAACCTCGGGACCTTAGTGTGCAGTGGAAAGATGAACCCCAAGTCCTGAGCAGGTGTGGGGTGAGGGTGTGCCTCTCAGTTGGTTCAGGGGGGCTTCCTCACCTGCATTCCCCAGTCCCCTGAAGTTGCCGCATCCTTTTCACGGAACTCTCTCCTTGCAGTGTCTGCATGGCTTCCTGCTCATTGCCCTTAGGTCTCTGCTCACACTCAAGAGAGTATTTAGGATTGGGGCTATCTTCCCTAATTGCATCCTCCAGAGACCCTGGGTCAACATTACTGAATGTTGTTCTGTTCTCTGAGTTTACAGACAACCCCTGGCTGTATCGTCAATGTGTCAATGTTCTGTATTTCAGTCAGTGAGGACTACAGCTTTGTAAAGACAGGGGCTAGGGAAGGGGCTTTGAGGCCACTTGCTTGGGAAAGGCTCAGACTTCTGCGGAAGAATGAATGAGTGAATGAATAAACGTGCAGGGCTGAGGGTGTTCAGGGGCTTATTCAGGATTTTCAGTCGTAGGGTTGATGACAGTGTTTAATATCTCAGTTGGACTTAAGTTATTTTTTTATGATTTGTTTGGGGCACATGTTCCTCCTTGTAAACGCCAAGCACACCCCACAGCTCAGCCTCAAGGCCCTCACCCCATTCCAGAGCTAAACACAAGAACCTCGACCTGACCTAGGACATTTGCATCCTCTGTGGACCATCCCCTGGCAAATCTGTGGTAGGGAGCACACCCCAACTACTATGGCGACTCCTGTCAGGACCCCAGCAGCCAGGGCTCAGCAATGTTCCCTGTGGGCAATGGTGACTCACTTTACATTAAAAAATGACCTGGCTTTTCCTCCCCTCTTAACACTCCTGAGAGCACCCAGCTGAGCAGCCTCTGTCCCTCCTCTGTCCTCTCTCTCAGATGAAGCAGAAAGAGGGTCTCCCCAGGTCCCTTCCTGTCACAGCGCCCTCTCCACACCAATCCAGGACCAGTCTCACCTGTGAGCAGGAGCCCTTTGCAGAGAAGCAGAGAAGGGGGCTCCATGGTGTCTGCTCCC
>JAQQSO010008080.1:0-10208 GCA_028658305.1 Pachyuromys duprasi
AAACTTGATTTTTGACAAAGAAGCCAAAACCATTCAATGGAAAAAAGACAGCATCTTCAACAAATGGTGCTGGTCCAACTGGATATCTGTATGCAGAAAAATGAAAAGAGATCCATATTTATCACCTTGCACAGAGCTAAAGTCCACGTGGATCAAAGACCTCAACATAAAACCAGACACACTAAACCGTCTAGAAGAAAAAGTGGGAAAGTCCCTAGAACTCATTGGCACAGGAGACTTCTTCCTGAATAGAACACCAACAGCACAGGCTGTAAGATCAACAATCAGTAAGTGGGACCTCATGAAGCTGAAAAGCTTCTGTAAAGCAAAGGACACTGTCATCCGAACGAAATGACAGCCAACAGATTGGGAAAGGATCATTACCAATCCCATTTCTGACAGAGGGCTAATATCCAGTATATATAAAGAACTCAAGAAGGTAAAAAGCAAGAAATCAAGTAATCCAATTAAAAAATGGGGTATGGAGCTAAAAAGATTTCCTTGTTTTTAAGTGCTGAGTACTAGTCTATTGTGTAAATGTACCACAATTTCTGTTTTGATTCCTCAGTTGAGGGGCATCTGGGTTGTTTCCAGGTTCTGGCTATTACAAATAAAGATGCTATGAACATGGTTGAACAAATGTCATTATTGTGTATTCGAGCAATTTTTGGATATATGACTAGGAGTGGTATAGCTGGATCATGAGGAAGCACTATTCCTAATTGTCTGAGAAAGTGGCAGATTGATTTCCAAAGTGGTTGTAAAAGGTTCCATTCCCATCAGCAATGGAGGAGGGTTCCCCTTTCTACACATTCTCTCCAGCATGTGTTGTCACTTGAGTTTTTTATCTTAACCATAGTAATGGTAATTTAAGGTGATATCTCAAGTTTTGATTTGCATTTCCCCAATGACTAAGGCCATTGAGCATTTCTTTAAGTGTATCTCTGTCATTTGATATTCTTCTATTGAGAATTCTCTGTTTGGCTCTGTTCCCCATTTTTTAATTGGATTGTATGATTTGTTGCTTTTTAACTTCTTTAGTTCTTTGTATGTTCTGGATATGAGCCCTCTGTCAGATGTAGGGTTAGTGAAGATCCTTTCCCAGTCTGTAGGCTGTCATTATGTTCTGACTATAGAGTCCTTTGCTTTACAGAATCTTTTCAGTTTCATGAGGTCCCTTTTATTGATTGTTGATCTTAGAGCAACTATTAATCTGTGCAATTGTTGATCTTAGATCTTGATCTTTTATGTGTTCTTGGATTTGGTTTACAACTATTTTATCGACTATTTTTGCCTCAACGTTCATAAGAGAGATAGGTCTGTAGTTCTTTTGTTGTTGTTGTTGTGTCTTTGTGTGTTTTATGTATCAAGGTGACTGTGGCTTCAAAGAATGGATTTGATAATGTTCTTTCTGTTTTTATTTTGTGGAATAGCTTGAAGAGAATTGGAGTTAGCAATTCTTTGAAGGTCTGGTAGAACTGTGTCCTGAAAACTTCTGGCCCTGCGCTGACTTTGGAAGGGAGACTTTTGACGACTGCTTCTATTTCCTTGAGGGATATAGGGTTATTCAATCTTTTTACCCGATCTTGATTTAATTTTGGTAAATGGAAACTATTAAAAAATTGTCCATTTCATTTAGATTGCTGTTGGTGTTCTGTTCAGGAAGTTGTCTCCTGTGCCAATGAGTTCTAGGGACTTCCCCACTTTTTCTTCTAACCAGTTTATGTGTGTCTGGTTTTATGTTGAGGTCTCTGAATGTAGACATCCAGTTGGATCAGCACCATTTGTTGAAGATGCTGTCTTTTTTCCATTGAATGGTTTTGGCTTCTTTGTCAAAAATCAAGTATTCATAGGTGTGTGGGTTTATTTCTGGGTCTTCTATTCAATTCAGTTCCATTGATCCTCCTTTCTGTTTCTATGCCAATACCATGTGGTTTTTATTACTATTGTTCTGTAGTACAGCTTGAGATCATGGATGGAGATACCTCCAGATGATCTGTTGTTGTACAGGATTGTTTTGGCAATTCTGGTTGTTTTTGTTTTTCCATTGAGGTTTAGAATTGTCCTTTCAAGGTCTATAAAGAATTGTGTTGGTTATTGGACAGGAATTACATTGACTCTGTAGATTGCTTTTGTGAGAATGACCATTTTCTCTATGTTAATCCTACCAACCCATGAACATGGAAGATCTTTCCATCTTCTGACATGTTCTTCAATTTCTTTCATCAAAGACTTGACTTTTTTTTTTTCAAACAGTTCTTTCACATGCTTGATTAGAGCCACACCAAGGTACTTTATGTTATTGGTGGCGATTCTGAAGGGTGTTTTTTCCCTAATTTCTCTCTCAGCCCTTTTGTCTTTTGTATACAAGAGGGCTACTGATCTTTTTGAGTCAATTTTGTATTCAGCCACTTTGCTGAAGGTGTTTATTAGCTGAAGGAGTTCTTTGGTTGAACTTTTGTGGTCACTCATGAATACTATCATATAATCTACAAATAGTGATACTTTGACTTCTTCCTTTCTGATTTGTATCCCGCTGATCTCCTTTAGTTGTCTCATTGCTCTAGCTAGGACTTCAAGTACTAAATTGAAGAGATACGGAGAGAGTGGGCAACCTTGCCTTGTCCCTGATTATAGTAGGATCGATTTAAGTTTCTCTCCATTGAGTTTGATGTTAGCCATAGGCTTGCTGTTTATTGTCTTTACTGTGTTTAGGTGTGTACCTTATATTCCTGATCTCTCCAGGACTGTAAACATGAATGGGTGGTGAATTTTGTCAAATACTCTTTCAGCATCTAAGGAGATGATCATGTGGTTTTGAACCACCCCTGCATGGCTAGGATGAAACCTACTTGGTTATGGATGATATCTTTTATGTGTTCTTGGATTTGGTTTACAACTATTTTATTGACTATTTTTGCATCAACGTTCATAAGAGAGGACTGAAGTTCTTTTGTTGTTGTTGTTGTTGTGTCTTTGTGTGTTTTATGTATCAAGGTGACTGTGGCTTCAAAGAATGGGTTTGATAATGTTCTTTCTGTTTTTTATTTTGTGGAGTACTTGAAGAGAATTGGAGTTTGCAATTCTTTGAAGGTCTGGTAGAACTGTGCCCTGAAAACTTCTGGCCCTGGGCTGACTTTGGAAGGAAGACTTTTGACAACTGCTTTTATTTCCTTGAGGGATATAGGGTTATTCAATCTTTTTACCTGATCTTGATTTAATTTTGATAAATGAAATCTATCAATAAAATTGTCCATTTCATTTAGATTTTCAAATTTTGTGGCATATAGGCTTTTGTTGTAAGACCTAGTGATTGTTTGGATTTCTTCATTGTCTGTTGTTATGTCCCCCTTTTTAGTTTTGATTTTGCTGATTTGGATAGTTTCCCTTTGCCTTTTTGGTAGTTTGGCTCTGGGTTTGTTTATCTTGTTGATTTTCTCAAAGGACCAGCTCTTGATTTCATTGAATCTTTGATTTGTTTATTTGATTCTAATTTATTGATTTTAGGCCTGAGTTTACTTCTCTTTGTTGTGTCTGCTTCTTTTTTTTCAGAGGGCTTTCAGGTGGGCCAATATGTTCCTTGTATGAGATGTTTCAAATTTCTTCTTGAAGGCACTTAGTGCTATGATTTTTTCCTCTTAACACTGTGTCCCATAAGTTTGGTTATGTTGTGCCTTCATTTTCATTGAATTCTAGGAAGTCTTTTATTTCTTTATTTCTGCCCCAACCCAGCTGTCATTGAGTAGTGAGTTGTCCAATTTCCATGTGTGTGTAGGCTTTTTGTTATATCTCTTGTTGTTGAGGTCCAGCTTTTGTCCATGATGGTCAGATAGACTACAATGGATTATTTCAATATTCTTATATCTGATGAGGCTTGATGTTGGCTAGAGGTTCCATGAGGTACTGAAAATAAGCTATACTCTTTTGAATTTGGGTGAAATGTACCATAGACATCTATTAGGTCCATTTGATTTAGGGCCTCTATAAGTATCTTTATTTCCCTATTTAGCTTCTTTCTAGATGATCTGTCCCTTTGGTGAGAGTGGAGTGTTGAAGTCTCCCACTATTACAGTGTTGGGATCAAGGTGTGATTTAAGCTTTAATAATGTTTCATTTACAAATGTAGGTACTCTTGTATTTGGGGCATAGATGATCAGAATTGTGATGTCCTCCTGGTGAATTTTTCTTTTGATGAGAATGAAATGCCCCTCCTCATCTTTCTCGATTAATTTTGATTGAAAGTCTATTTTATTAGATATTAGGATAGCTACACAACTTGTTTTCTGGGTCCATTTGCTTGAAAAATATTTTCCAGCTCTTTACCCTGAGGTAGTGTTTATCTTTGTTGCATAGGTGTGTTTCTTGAATGCAGCAGAATGTTGGATCCTGTTTCCACAACCATTCTGTTAGTCTGTGTCTTTTTATTGGAGAGTTGAGTCCATTGATGTTGATAGATAATAATGAACAATGGATGTTAGTTCTCTTTATTGTGGAGTTGGTGGTGTTACTGTGTTTCATTGCTTGTTTTCTTTTAATTTTTTGTCATTAAGTTATCTATAACCTGTGTTTTCTTGGGTGTAATTGATTTCATTGTATTTTAGTTTTCCTTCTAGTATCTTCTATAGTGCTGGGTTGCTGTGTAGATATTAAGTTTAGTTTTGTCATGGAATATTTTGTTTTCTCCATCTATGTTGATTGAAAGCTTTGCTTGGTATAGTAGTCTTGGTTGGCATCTGTGGTCCCTTAAAGTCTGCATGACATCTACCCAGGCACTTCTGGCTTTCATCATTTCTGTTGAGAAATCTGATGTGATTCTGAGAGGTCTACCTTATTATGTTATTCGGCTTTTTTCCCGTGCTGCTTTTAATATTTTTTCTTTGTTTTGTTGATTTAGTATTTTTACTACAATGTGACATGCAAGTTTCTTTTCTGGTCTAGTGTATTTGGTGTTCTGTAGGCCTCTTGTATGTTATGAACATCTCTTTAAGTTGGGAATATTTTCTTCTATGATTTTCTTCAAAATATTTTCTGGATCTTGGAGCCTGGAATCTTCTTCTTCATCTATTCCTATTACTCTTAGATTTTTGTCTTTTCATGGCTTCCTTCATATCTTGGATGTTTTGTGTTTGGAACTTTTCTGATTTTTTTTTCTGTGTGTGAGGTACCCATTTCCATGCTCTTATCTTCAAGGCCTGAGATTCTCTGTTCCATCTCTTGTATTCCATTGGTGGTGCTTACCTTTGTGGTTCCTGATCTTTCTCTAAGTTCTCTACCTCCGGGGTTTTCTCTGATTGTGTTTTCTTTATTGGTTCTAAATCTCTTTTCATGTCTTGTGCCATTTCCTTCATCTGTTTGAATGTGGATTCCTGTCATTCCATGATGGCCTCTATTTTTTGTTTGTTTGTTTTCTCTCTATATGCCATTAATTGTGCTCCTCTTGTGCCTCTACCTGTGCCTCTATGTGTCTGGCTATATTTGCCTGTGTTTATTTAAGAGTTTTGTTTGTGTCCTCTTTATGTGCCTCTAATAACTGAATAAGTAAGCTTTAAAATCACTTTCCCATGTTTCCAATGAATTAAAACATCCCTTTATTGTGGAGGTTGCTGGTGGAGCTGTGATGTCCTGATATTTGTTGGATGTGTTCTTATGCTGACCTCTAGCCATCTGCTTATCCTTAACCTTCACTGTTTGTTCCTGGAGTCTGTAATTCAGACTCGGTCCATCTGTCTATGGTGTCTGGAGTATTCTTCAGGAAGACAGGTCCACTGGTTTGAGAGAAGATATTGGTGTTTCATCTGTAGCTAAGGGAAGAAGGTCACACGCACATATGTACAAGCAAAGATATGTGTGTGACAGTGTGCCTTGAGGGAGAGGGTACTAGAGCTTGTAGATACCTGAAGGGTGGTGCTGGGGGGTGGGGGAGGTTCAGGTGCTAGGGCTGTTTGTGGGTGCGTTATGCATGTGCTGGTGCCCTGAATACCTCAGTGGCCTACAAGCCTGTTGTACTGTCTTCCTGGTATTCAGATTTGTCTGGGCTCCAGGAATTGTTTGCCTGGACTTCACTGGGATACCCAAAGCACAGGGGCATCAATGTTGAGAATGCTGTCCCAAGGATCCCTATGTTGCCTCCAGTAGGGATGTGAGTGGGAAGAATCAGATGTCTGGCTGCTAATGTTGAGGGACCCTTGTTCTGAGGCTCTGCAAGCACTCACTTAAAGGTGCACTCACTCCTCCTGTTCTCTACTCTCAGATTTGGACCATCATGGGCAAATAAGGGTGCAAGAGATGCATTAGCTCAATGGTGTACACTGTTTTGCTGCCAGGCTGCTATTCCTCTGTAGCCTCAGTCACAGAGTGCTTGGAGGCTCCTGCTTGGACTAGCTACTCTCCTGCCCCAGTGGCAGCTCTGGGAGGTCTGCCTGTGCTGTTTCAGTCACTGAGCACACAGAGGTTTGTACTTGGACTAGCCATAGCTCTGCCGCAGGCCGCCCTCCACCCCCAGGCCCACCTGTGCCTTTCTTAGTCACTGGGTGTGGTGGCTTGTGCTTGGGACAATGACTGCAGTCTCAATCAAGCAGTCTGAGTGCTTGGGGCAAAGGTCACTGCTGGCCACCTTGTAGAGAAGGGCTACCCATGCTTGGGGAAAGGGGAAGTGCAGGCGGTTGAATATTCTACACTCTCAGTCTCCGGCCACTGGTGATCTGGATCTAAATTGTCCCTGCTCCCGGGGTTATCTCCTCTCCCCCAGGAAGCCTCAATGTGGATGTTCTGGCTTCAGCTGCCCCTCCACTCACCAATTTTTGAGTTTAGGATCCTGTGCCACTCAGATACAGTGCTTGCTGGTCGCCGCCGCCATCTTGGAACCCCCTGACCCCTGATAGATTTTTTTAAATAAGCCTTATTTCACCTGGGGCTAGGCAGATATCAGTTCCTTAAACTACCTCGTTATCTTCTAGTCCCACATCCCATGACCTCTGTTGTAATCATTTCTAGCTGCGCTACTTCCCATCCAAAATAATATAAATACTTGCACATTCTTTTCATCTGGGCTGTTTCTCTTCATGCTTGATCTTCAGAGTTAACTTCTCCCAGCCCATAAGGTGGTTCTTTATGCTAACCTATGATGGTCTTTCACCTTCCTCTCCTTCTGTCTCCTAATGGCCTCTGTTCTCCCGAGTGATTCTTTGTCCTCCAAGCCTGCAAACCTACATACCTCACTTCTGCCCTGCTCAGATGTGTACGCAACTTTATTTAGCCAATCAGGGATAATTTGGGAGACAATGTTGCATAGTATCATTTTGGTAAACATGAGGGATTGCTTATGGAACAGTAAAAGCCTCAGGGGGCAAGCAATCAACATCTGAATACAAAGCCCACATCCCATTTTCCAAGGCCAGTAGATGCTTTACAAAGTCCTGCTGTCTGGGGTTCTAAAGGATCTTTGCTTATTCACAGCAGTAATCTAGTTTTTTGTTTTTGTTTTTTTTAAATCTATGATTGTTCCAGCATGAAGACAGGGGAACCAACAGGAAATAGCATTCCAGCACTCTCCCTAACCCTGTATACTATCCACATTTAAATTTGAATTGTATAGGGTATGTTACATATCTTTATGTTTGTGTGTATATATGTACATTAATGCATACAGGCAAGCAAGTAAAAGTAGAAGCAAAGACCTGAATGGCAGTGATTGGAACTCAATAAATTTCTTTCTTTTTTTTTTTTTGTTTAATAATAAGCTTCACAGCAAAATAACAGAGCAGTTATTACTCTATTCGTAACCTTCTAACCAAATCTGATTGCCTCTCAGCATGCATCCCAGAGAATCATACACTTTGTAGCTTTCTCTCTGAGCTCTCTCTTCTGATCTTTCCTGGATATCTGCTTGTTGCTGAATCCTCTACTTTCTCCTCTAATTCTTCCTCCATGGCTCCCAAGAAAGTCCAGCCCTATTCTCTCTCCTGCTCAGTGATTGGCTGTAAGATGCTTTATTGGCATATAATGGGAATAATGGGGAGCAGTGTTTATAGAAATCTGAGACAGATTCTCAGAATCTGGGATATAAAGTTAATAATCTGTAACAAATATTTAAAAAATAAAAAAATATGAATATAGAAAAAAAAGAGATTCTCAGAACAAGGATTGCAACCAGACATGAGGGAAACAGAAATCAACATTTGAATTACACAATAACCTTATGGATACAGAGGGATTTGGGCATACATTATTTCCACAAATGTTAATTTGCCACAGGGAGAAACAAGGTTATTCCGTGCACCATTGTCGGGATTGTGATGTACAGTCAGTGGACTGATTTCAACAGTCATTCTTCTTGTCTTTTAAATATTTATGATCAGTCAGCATTAAACTCTATACATTTCTTTTTTTTAATTTTAACATTTTTATTTTATATTAATCATAGGTTATGTACTTTGTATCAAAGCCAGAGCCCCCTCCAGCATCCTCTCCCGATGCCTCCCTTCCCTCCCTCATTTCCTTCTTGCTCCCCTCCAAGTCTACTGATAGGGGAGGACTTCCTCCCCTTCCATCTAACTCTAGCTTATCAGGTCTCTTCAGGACTAGCTGCAATGCCCTCTTCTGTGGCCTAGCAAGGCTGCTCCTCCCTCATGGGGTGGGGTGTTGAAGAGCAAGCCATTGAGTTCCTGTCCAAAATAGTCTTTGTTCCCCTTACTAGTGTACCCACTTGGATATTGAACTGCCATTTGCTACCATCAAGCAGGGGTTCTAGGTTATATCCAAACATGGTCCTTGGTTGGAGAAACAGTCTCATAAAAGACCCCCGTGCCTTGATATATTTGGTCCTTGCGGAGCTCCTATCCTCTCCAGGTCATACTAACTCCCCCCTCTTTCATATGATTCCCTGCACTCTGCCAAAGGGTTGGTTATGTGTCTTAATATTTGCTTTGATACCCTGCTAGGTAGGCCCTCTGTGGTGGGCTCTTGTCCTGCTACTTGTTTTCTCTTACATCCAATGTCAATCCCATTTGACTTTCTAAGTGAGGATTAATCCTCTTATCCCAGGTCCTCTTTCTTGTTTATCTTCTTTAGTTGTATAGATTTCAGTATGTTTATCCCATCTTATAGGTCTATATAAGTGAATATATACCATGTGTGTCTTTTTGCTTTTGGGATACCTCACTCAGGATGATCGTTTCCAGGTCCCATCATTGGCCTGCAAATTTCATTATTTCCTCATTTTTAATTGCTGAGTAGTATTCTCTTAGAGCCTGTGCTGTTGGTGTTCTGTTCAGGAAGTTGTCTCCTGTGCCAATGAGTTCTAGGGTCTTCCCCACTTTTTCTTCTAACCTGTTTAGTGTGTCTGGTGTTATGTTGAGGTCTTTAATCCACTTGGACTTTAGTTTTGTGCAGGGTGATAAATATGGATCTATTTTCATTTTTCTACATATAGACGTCCAGTTGGTCCAGCACCATTTGTTGAAGGTGCTGTCTTTTTTCCTTTGAATGGTTTTGGCTTCTTTGTAAAAAATCAAGTATTCAGAGGTGTGTGGGTTTATTTCTGGGTCTTCTATTTGGTTCCATTGATCCACTATTCTGTTTCTATGTCAATACCATGAAGTTTTCATTACTATTGTTCTGTAGTACAGCTTGAGATCATGGATGGAGATATCTCCAGATGATCTGTTGTTGTACAGGATCGTTTTGGAAATTCTGGATTTTTTGTTTCTCCATATGAAGTTGAGAATTTTTCTTTCAAGGTCTGTAAAGAATTGTGTTGGTATTTTGATGGGAATTGCATTGAATCTGTAGATTGCTTTTGGCAGAATGGCCATTTTCACTGTTAATCCTACCAATCCATGAGCACGGGAGATCTTTCCATCTTCTGATATCTGTTTGAGAAAAACTTCAAGTCTCTGAAAAAAAAATTGAAGAAGATATCAATGAATTTCTTAATTAATACATCAGAGGTCCTGGCAAGAAGCCAAAACCGCAGTGGATACAAGGATGCCTATAGAATGCCATGCTTTTTTGTTGAGGTCTTTGATCCACTTGGACTTTAGCTTTGTGCACGGTGATAAATATGGATCTATTTTCATTTTTCTGCATACAGATATCCAGTTGGACCAGCACCATTTGTTGAAGATGCTGTCTTTTTTCCATTGAATGGTTTTGGCTTCTTTGTCAAAAATCAAGTTTCCATAGGTGTGTGGGTTCATTTCTGGGTCTTC
>JAQQSO010008081.1:0-10208 GCA_028658305.1 Pachyuromys duprasi
CTCCTCTTGGGTATCTGCTTCTTTTTTTTCTAGAGCTTTCAGTTGGGCCATTAAGTTGCTTGTATGGGATGTTTCAAATTTCTTCTTGAAGGCACTTAGTGCTATGAACTTTCCTCTTAGCACTGCCTTCATTGTGTCCCATAAGTTCATCCAAAAGTGTTATGTTTTGATGAAATGCGTTTCTAAATGTCAAGCTTGTCACTTGGTTGATTATTTTTCTTACTAGATCGAGGACACATGGACTCTTTATGAGTTGGCAAATCTTTGGTATTTAAATTTTTAAGTAATTTATTCATATCCTCTTCATATTTACAAAGGGAAGCTTGGACCCAATCTAGTTAGGTGACTCTTGGCCTCAAAGAATCTCATCTTATTTACTTTCAGGGCAACCACTTTTCATTGTTCTACAACTTTATTTCAATGATCTTGTATACATTATCTTTATAACTCTGTCCATCTGTTAATGTCCTTTGAACCTCTAATTCCAGCAGTATAAGACTATCATTTTCAATCTTCATCATACCCTTTGATCAAGAGGTGGAGATCCTGGGCTTCTTATTAAGTGTTTTTCCATCATGTCTTCCAGAAGACGGGTATAAATGTTGTGCATGGTGTAAACTTTGGCTTTATTTTCATAATACCACATGTTAGGGTAAATATTGTGAACACAATATGGAAGTATATTTATGGTAAGTGACACATTCTCATATTTTACTCTCATGATATCTCAGTCATTCTTTTCTAATTTTTTATAAGTTAACTCCCTTTTACTCATTTCCTATTTCACAGTCAATAGGATAAATTGTTTCTTCTATTATTACCATTGCCTTCATGCTAGTGTTAATGTGTTTTAGGCTTCATAAGTCTTGTACTGTCCGTTTGTTTTCTTGTTTGACTAACCGACAACACTGTCAGCACAGTAGGTGTCTTTGTCCCCATGGATAATCCAGATAATAACTGTGGAAGTCACCAATTGGGTGCTTTTCTTTTATTTTCTTAAAGATTTATTTATATATTATGTGTATGATATTCTGCCTGCATGTATGCCTACACACCAGAAGATGGCACCAGATCTCATTATAGATGGTTCTGAGCCACCATGAGGTTGCTAGGAATTTCACTCAGCACCTCTGGAATAGCAGCCAGTGCTCTTAACCTCTGAGCCATTTCTCCAGCCCTGTGTGCTTTTCTTAATGACTGTATCAGTTAACATGCTTGGGTTAATCATTATATTGATGATAATCAATAATTATTGCCTATATCATGGGTAATTTAAGATTTAAGCTAGTATAATAATTGAACAACATTTGAACATATCAGGAGCATCCTGACAAAATCACCAGTCTCAAAACTTTTACAAAGTAAGGGGTTTCACTGCCTTTTCAACAGTCAAGACTATTAACCCATTCTTCTCTCAGATTCTCAACTATACACTTTCTAAACTGGAAGGGAATTTGTACTTTCTTTCTAGTCCCTTCCAACATTTCATTTTGATTTATACAAATACACTCCCTAGTACATGAGAACACAGGGTTGTTGAAGATGTTTTCCTAGTCTGTAGGCTGTTGTTTTGTTCTGCTGACAGTGTACTTTGCTTTATAGAAGCTTTTCATTTTCATGAGGTCCCAATTATTAACTGTTGATCTTAGATCCTGAGTTGTTGGTGTTCTGTTCAGGAAATTTTCTTCTGTGACAATGAGTTCAAGGCTCTTCCCCACTTTTTATTATAGTAGATTTAGTGGACCTGTATTAGGTAAAATGTTAGTCTACAATTATTATTATAAAATAGTATATCACATAACACATAGCAAATTATTGTTGCCATTACTGTTATTATTCTTATCTTCTAGCAGTATAAATACAAGATGATCCACCTTGTCAAAAAGTATGAACATAAGACAGATAGGGAGTTTCACTATCAGAATCTACAGGAAAGTGACCCAAATTATTCTCCAAGGAAGAATAAGGCTCAGAAGATGAAAGACCTAGAGGGGATAGGAGCTCCCCAAGGAGAGCAACAGAACCAAAAAATATGGCACACGGGTCTTTTCTAAGACTGATACTCAAACCAAACACCATGCATGGAAATAACCTAGAACTCCTGCACAGATGTAGCCCATGGCAGCTCAGTGTCCAATGGGTTCCCTAGTAAAGGGAACAGGTGCTGTTTCTGAAATGGGCTCAGTGTCTGCTCATTGATCACTTCCTTGTGAGAAGGGAGTAACCTTACCTGGCAACAAAGGAAGACAATGCAACCAGTCCTGATGAGACCTCATAGGTTAGAGTCAGATGAAAGGTGAGGAAGACCTCCCTTATAAGTGGACTTGGGGAGGGGCATGGGAGGGATGAGGGAGGTAGCTACAGCTGGGATATAAAGTAAACAAAGGGTAATTCATAAAAAATAAATAAATTAAAAATTGTAATTAATAAAAATATAAATTATTTTTTAAAAGATTAAATAGACCTCCAAATTAATACTGATTATACTTTTTTGAGAGAAATATAACGGTACCCTCAATTTTATAATAAAATGAAATAAAAGAATTTGTTGTTTTGGAACAATTACATTGACAAGCAGTTTATTGCAAATCAAGAGAAAGATCAAAAAGTTCTGCACATTTTTTCTTTTTCTGTGTACAGCAGTACAAGCTAACGGCTTTCCCACTGTCTCACTTGGTGACACAGTGTGCAGAAAACCTCTGGCTGTCAGTGTTGCTCCTACTCCTGGTATATTGACTGTATTTATGAGATTTCTGTCGTGAAAATGAGGTGAAAAGCTGCAATGATGATATAATTTGGTTAAGGACACCTGCTCTCCGTTGTTTCAACAGTAGGACATATAGATTTTATAAACTCAGAGGGTAGATGAGAAATGTGTAACTTTTCCATAACTTGGTTACATTAGCACAGGAAATTCTAAATGTTTTCTCATTTCATGGAGAAATTCCTCCTCTTATTTCAACTGATTCAACTTATAAATCTCTCATTAAAAGTACATTATACCATCTGGGCTAGTTTTTTACTTCATTGTAATATCCATGACTTTTTCTTTTCATCATATTATCTGGGAGAATGTATAAACATTCACTCCAAGGTCTTTTGTGGATTTTTCCTTCTTTTGAGAAACAAGTGTTTAACATTTCTATTTTCAATTTAAAATGAAAAGTGTTCATTTTTATTAGTTAAGGTATATCTTTGGCAATTTCACACACACACACATATATAATATATTCTGATTCTTCTCTCCTCCATTCTTTTTTAATTAAATTTTTATTTTTTACATTAATTACAGTTTATTCACTTTGTATCCCAGTTGTAGCCCCCTTCCAACCCCACTTTCTCTCCCTCCTCTCCTCCTATTCTCCTCTCCATGTCCATGGATAGGGGAGGTCCTACTCCCTTTCCATCTGACCATAGCTTGTAAGATCTCATCAGAACGGGCTTCATTGTCCTTCTCTGTTTCTCCTCCATTCTTACGTCCCTCTTGCTCCTAACATCTTACCCCACACCTCCTCTCCTCACTACTCACTATCCCAGCCTCCTGACTTTTTGTATTACCTTGTGACCTGCTTATTTTAAGGACATTCAGTGGCAATATCTACTGGAGACTGTTTCATCACTGGATGGAGACACAATGGAAGGCAAGGATTCCCACTTTCCATGAATATATTTCCAGCTTTGAGTAGTGGGGAATGCTGAGCCCCTGTTCCACCCAGGCTTGGCTATCAATGGGCTAAAATTGTTTGTCCTGTGAAATACTTTTCTTCCTTAACCAGTTTACAGAAGATTTGTCTTTTCAACTGTGTCTGCAAATAGTATCTTGAACGTCTTTGGTTATTTTCTTTCACTAACTCTCTTCATCCTTCACATTAGGAGCTCATTCTTCCATTTTGTTACATGTTTTCTAAATCTGTTACTTCACAAGCTCTTTTCACTGAAAAGTCATGTCACTATTTTTGCTGCTTTTCATTAAACCATTTTTATATTGATACTGTTTTTAAGGATTCTCAAGAAACATTAGAAATAAATATTTATGTTAGGCTTGTTTCTTGAAACTGAAATTGGCCAGCTCCTTTTCTTGGTCAAATTTTCCAACTCATAAAATTTGATTCTATGAATTAAATATCACAAGTACAGTTCTAAATATATTGTCTATGTGATTATTGTTAATTTTCATTATTTATTAAAATGTGGGTGTCGATAATAAGAAATTTCTCAGTTCAGAGGAAGGTTATGCCTTACTAGGTCATATGTTAAATATAATGGATGACAATTCCTGATTCTGGTGAAATTCCATGTGTAGTTTTTATGCTTTGTTGGAATTGCCTTCAGAAAAGAGTTTACATTTCAATGTAAAATTCTCTATGTTCAATCCTCTTCATCTATCTAAAATGGTTATGTGGTATCTTATTGAAAAAGAATAGTAAAAACTAGATAGAATTGCATCTGTGCAGTGAAACATAAAGCCAGAGTTGCTTGCTGAAAGCATACAGTTTCCTAGTTATATTCAAGGAAAGAAGAAACTGCTATCTAGGATCTTACTTTTCATTTCATGGTAAGGAGAAAGCGTCTTATAAAGTAAATTTGAATGTCAATTAAATTATAGCAAGTAAAAATTATTTATTTATTTATTCATTTTTTATGAGTCAAAGGCCTTAAGATTGTAGTAGAGTGTAACTGGAGAAATAATATTTCTGCTTTGTTTTTCAGATACTATGAATCATTTTTCAAAATGGATGATAACTACAATTGTATTCATCATTTTGGCTTTCCTTTCATGTACCATTACTGTTCTTTGCATTTGTTCCAAAAGAAAAGGTAAGGGATAGGATAATGACATTACAGAGACAGTAGGTACAATGGAGATAGTTGGAAATATTATTTTTTAAAATTTCTAAGGCATCTGGAAAAATCCATCATGAAGAGAGCAGTGAAGGGAAACCCATTTCCAAATGCTGGACACTGACATCAGATGGTTATAAAGTAGAGCACTGGCAAACATTTTGCTTATGGTAATAAGTATGATATTTTCTTCAAAGAAAAAAATTTTATTTTTATTTTATGTGTATGTTTGTTCTGCTTGTATGTGTCTGTACCCTACATGTTTGCCTGCTGCATGTGGAGGCCAGAGAGGGTGTTAAAACTCAAGTTACGGGCAGATAAAGCCTCCATGTGGATGTGGGGAGCTGAACCAGGCTCCTCTGTATAAGCTACAAATGCTCTGAACTGCTGAGCCATTTTTCCAGCACAAGATGAAGACTCTTACTGAGAACAGAATTTCACAGGAGACAGCATAGAGCCCAAGGCAGTAAGTGGAGGGAGTATCTGAATGACAAAACAAAATCAAACAACAACAACAAAAATGCCTAAGGTAGATTCAACTGAGGCATAATTTGAAAGGGAGATCTTATTTTAAAGGATTAATACAATAAATTACTCACCCATTTATCCAGCTCCTCTTGTGGACAGCACTGCATGATGGGAGATAAATGGAAATAGAAAAATACTAGGCAGTCACAGAATGAACTATAGACATAATTGGTAACCTGTGATTTCTTTTAGGGTCATTATATACTATTTAAGTAAGTAAGTAAGTAAATAACCCTGTAAAGTTTTTGTGCTGTACCATGTCAATCCAAGGATATGTCTAAGCTAAAGAAGTATGAGAATCTGATCTATAATCTATAGGGCTCTCTCACTGAGATGTGGAAGAGCTACCTTAGAAGGCAAGAACAAAAGAGCATTTTGAAGAGACTGCTCCTCTAGTCTAGATGAAAGATGATAACTATTCGGGAAGAAGCAGAAAAGAGGGGTGGAGGAATTAAGATTATGTTTATAACAGGATGATTTCCTGAGTGATAGGTGTGGAGAGGGAGAGGAAAGACTTATCTTACTCACAGTAAGTGTTTTAGCATTCAAGAAAACTTGTATAAATATGTGGGAGAATAGAGGAAGAACAAGAGTTGAAGGGCGGATTAAGAATTCTGTTTGCTACTTCCAATGTCCGTCTTGTTTGTCTTTCTAAGTAAGGATTGATATTCTTACCCTGGGTCTTCCTTCTTGTTTAGTTTCTTTAGGTGTACATGTTTTAGTATGTTTATACTCTCTTATCTTATAAGTCTATTATCCACTTATAAGTGAGTATATACCATGTGTGTCTTTCTGCTTCTGGGATACTTCACTTAGAATGATCTTTTCTAGGATCTACCATTTGCCTGCAAATTTCATGATTTCGTTGTTTTTAATTGCTGAGTCCTCTGAAAGATTCTACCTAGCAGTGTATCAAAGCAAATGCTGAGACTCATGACCAAATTTTGGGCAGAGTGCAGGGAATCCTATGAAAAAAGAGAGAGTTAGTAAGACCTGGAGAGAACAAGAGCTCCACAAGGACCAAATATATCTGGTCACAGGGGCTTGTATGAGACTGATTCTCCAACCAGAGACCATGCATGGTTATAACCTAGAACCTCTGCTTGGATGTAGCCCATGGCAGCTCAGTATCCAAGTGGATTCCCTAGTAAGGGGAACAGGACTGTCTCTGACATGAAATCAATGGCTGGCTCCTTGACTTCCCCAGTTCCCCAGGGGAGGAGCAGCCTAGCTAGGCCACAGAGAAGGACATTGCAGCCAGTCCTAGTGAGACCTGAGAATCTAGGGTCAGATGGAAAGGGAGGAGGTCCTCACCTATAACTGGACTTAGGGAGGGGCAAGGAGAAAATGACGGAGGGAGGGTGGGATTGGGAGGGAATGAGAGAGGGGGCTACAGCTGGGACACAAAGTAAGTAAACTATAATTAATATGAAAAATAAAAAAATATAATTAAAAAACAAAACAAAAAAATTTAAGTAATAAAAAAATTCTGTTTGAAGCTGGGCACAATGGAACGTACCTGTGTTCCCAGGTCTCAGGGAGGCAGAGCAAGTGGATCTCTGTGAATTCAAGGCCAGCCTGCTGTACACAGTGAGTCCAAGACAGCCAAGGCTACTCAGAGAATCCCTATCTCAAAAAGCAAAAACATCAAACAAGCAAAAATAGAATTCTGTCTGAACTCTGTAAGTTTTAAATGCCTATTTTATACTCAAGGGCATGTGCTAATTAAATATCTACATGTATGAATCTAGTGTTTTGTAGAGCAGATGGCGAGTTTAGCAATATAGAGAATATGATCTTCATGGAGATAGATCATAATCTATTGCTCTCATGACTTTAAAGTGAAAACAATAGGCAAGTTCTAGTTTTTGGTCAATTGCTCAAGAGACTGTGTATAAATTCTAGTTGACAGAGGTCTCTTACAATTTGCCACCGCAAGAGGGTGGGTTTGGTCAGTGTTCAGTTTATTCCTGTTAATGTCATTCTATCTCTAGATCAGAGAACATGCCTGAACCATTATCAACACCAATTGCTACCCAGTATCAACATTGCTCCCCACACCAAGAGAGACAGAGAACTTAATGAGCCACCGCTACCAGAGAGACATAATTGAAGGTATGCAATATTTTTTCTGTCACTAGATATTTGTTTTGATGTTAATTCCAAATTAAATCATGCTTTGGCTATCAGCAGTTATCATTTTAGAAATAAGTGGAGACAAATATTTGTTTAAATATAGAATCGTATTCCAGAAATACTACATTCAAGTGAGTTTTTATTAATATTAATATATTTATGTTTTGAAATAAAAATTAGATTTATTTTAACTGATATATTAAAATTATAGATGTTTCTGGAGTGCCACATGTATTTTGTTAACAGGTTTAAAATGCCTTTTCACTCAGAAGTTATTATTTATATCTATACCTTTTTAAATAATTTCTACTAGGTTTTAAAAATATACAGCAAAGGTGGGTAGTGTTGGAGAGTTCTTTAATCCCAGCACTCAGGAGGCAGAAGCAGGCAGATCTCTGTGAGTTCAAGGCCAGCCTAGTTTTCAGAGCCAATTCCAGATCATCTGGGGCTACACAGAGAAACCCTGTCTTGAAAAACCTATGGCTTATGCTGTATATTTTTAAAACCTAGTAGTCCATGGAGTAAGCTGCTGTCTTCTGGTAGCTTTGATGTGCATTTCCCTGATGACTAAGGATGTTAAGATTTTTTTCTTGTATACTCATTAGCCACTTTGTATGCTTTCCTTGATAGATGTGTATTTAGGTTTATTAGCCATAAATATCAAGTGGTTTATTTTTCTTAAGTTCCTTATATGTCTTCAAATAGCAAACCCTTGTCAGAAGTGGAGTTTGCAAATATTTTCTTCTGTTCTGAAGATGGCTGGATACAAAATTAACTCAAAAAAAAATCAGTAGCCCTGTTGTATACGAAAGACAAAAGGACTGAGAAAGAAATTAGGAAACCCACACCCTTCATAATAGCCCAAAACAACATATAGTACCTTGATGTGACTCTAACCAAGCAAGTAAAAGACCAGTTTGAAAAAACTTCAAGTCTCTGAAAAAGAAATTGTAGAAGACATTAGAAGAAGGAAAGAATCTCCCATTCTCATGGATAGGGAGGATAAACATACTGAAAATGGCCATCCTGCCAATAGCAATCTTCAGATTCAATGCAATTCCTGTCAAATTACCAACACAATTCTTTACAGACTGTATAAGAACAATTCTCAACTTTATATGGAAAAAAAACCAAACAAACCCAGAATTGCCAAACGATACTGTATAACAACAGATCGTCTGGAGGTATCCCCATCCTGATCTCAAGCTGTACTACAGAGCAATAGTAATAAAAACTGCATGGTATTGGCATAATAACAGAATAGTGGATCAATGGAACCGAATAGAAGACCCAGAAATGAACCCACACACCTATGGAAACTTGATTTTTGACAAAGAAGCCAAAACCATTAAATGGAAAAAAGACAGCATCTTCAACAAATGGTGCTGGTCCAACTGGATATCTGTATGCAGAAAAATGAAAATAGATCCATATTTATCACCCTGCACAAAACTAGAGTCCAAGAGGATTAAAGACCTCAACATAAAACCAGATGCACTAAATCTGTTAGAAGAAAAAGTGGGAAAGAGCCTTGAACTCATTGGCACAGGAGACAACTTTTTGAACAGAACATCAACAGCACAGGCTCTAAGATCAACAATCAATAAATGGGACCTCATGAAACTGAAAAGCTTCTATAAAGCAAAGGAGACTGCCGTCAGAACTAAATGACAGCCTACAGATTGGGAAAGGATCTTCACCAACCCTGTATCTGACATAGGGCTAATATCTAGAATATTAAAAAAAAACTCAGGAAGTTAAAAAAGCAAAAAAAATCAAGTAATCCAATTAAAAATGGGTTACAGAACTAAACAAGAATTCTCTGTAGAGGAATATCAAATGACAGAGAACACCTAAAGAAATGTTCATCGTCCTTAGTCGTCAGGGAAATGACACTGAGATTTCACCTTGTATCCATTAGAATGGCTGTGATCAAAAACTCAACTGACAATACATGCTAGAGAGGATGTGGAGAAAGGGGAACCCTCCTCCATTGTTAGTGGGAATGTAAACTTGTACAACAACTTTGGAACTTGATCTGGCACTTTCTCAGACAATTAGGAATAGTGCTACCTTAAGACCCAGCTATAGCACTCCTAGGCATTTATCCAAAATATGTTCAAGTACACAACAAGGACATATGCTCAACCATGTTCATAGAAGCTTTATTCATGATAGCCAGAACCTGGAACAACCCAGATGTCCCTCATTAAAAACAAGGAAATCTATCATCTTTACGTTGACCCCCCCCCAGAGGTCCTCCTCGGCATACTCCTGTCCTGTTGCTTGTTTTCTCCTCCACTCAATGTCCATCCCATTTCTTCATCCAAACAAGCATTGATCATATCCACCTGGGTCCTCCTTCCTGTATATCCTCCCTAGGAGTGTAGATTTCAGCATGACCTTCCTATCCTATAGGTCTATATAAGTGAGTATATACCATATGTTTCTTTCTGCTTTGGGGATACCTCACTTAGGATGATTGTTTCCAGGTCCCACCATTTGCCTGCGAATTTCATGATTTCCTCCTTTTTAATTGCTACGTAATATTCCATTGTGTAAAAGTACCACAATTTCTGTATCCATTCCTCAACTGAGGGACATCTGGGTTGTTTCCAGGTTCTGGCTATTACAAATAGAGCAGCCACGAACATAGTTGAGCAAATGTCCTTGTTGTGTACTTGAGCATTTTTTGGATATAT
>JAQQSO010008082.1:0-10208 GCA_028658305.1 Pachyuromys duprasi
GGAGAACACAGCTTACTTCCTCCACTCTTCTTAATTCTTCAAATTTCTAATTTTATTGTATATTTTATTTTATAATTGAATATTTTTATATTAATTACAGTTTATTCACTTTGTATCCCAGCTGTAGCTCCCTCCATCCTCCCCTCCCAACTCCATCCTCTCTCCCTCATCTCCTCCCATGCCCCTCTGCAAGTCCACACCATCTGACTTATCAGGTCTCATCAGAACTGGCTGCATTGTCCTCCTCTGCAGCTTGGCAAGGCTGCTCCCCAATCCAGGGGAGGTGGTCAAAGAGCCAGCCACTGAGTTTAGGTCAAAGATTGTCCTTGTTCCCCTAATTTGCGTACCTCTTGTGTGTGTGTGTGTGTGTGTGTGTGTGTGTGTGTGAGAGAGAGAGAGAGAGAGAGAGAGAGAGAGAGAGAGAGAGAGAGAGAGAGAGAGCTTGCGCATGCACTGTGTCTGTACCACAGCCTGTGTGAAGGTAAGCCTTTAGCTGGAGGACACAATCATTACCTAATATAACTACATTTCTGCCTATTCACTGGAGTTAGAGTTGGATGTAAAATCAGCTCCTTCCCACCACAGTCTTCTGTGTGTGGTTTTGCATGCAGCTATTTCCACTGTGTTAGGAGGGAAACTTTGGAAGATGGCCTTTAGGTAGAATTAGTAGCAAGACAAAGGCAGCTCTCTCTCTCTCTTTCTCTCTCTTTGTGTGTGTGCCTGTCTATCTCTGTCTCTTTCTGTCTCTCCCTGCTGTAATGTAGTAAAGAACCTCCTCCTCCCCACACTTCTTCCACAGCAATATTCTTTCCAAGTGTACAGAGCCAGGCAATCACAGACAGGCTCTAAGAGATGGTGAGCCAAACCCCAGCTTTCACCCTTTGCTATCATGGAGAGATTATTGTCTCCATGATAAAACAAACAAACAACAACAAAAACCTGTGAGCAGACCGTAGGTTATCCATAGATAGATGATGGCAGAGGACTTTGCTGTGTGTTGACTACTGCATTGCTGGTACCGAAAACAGGCGGATGCCATTTACACATCACTCTTTAATGAACAGGACAGCAGCCCTCTCCTCCAGAGGGGCTTTCATCTTCTCTCCAAAGCACCAACAACATACCTTGATAATCCAGGGACAAACAGGTTGAGAAGTTCCTACCTAAATACCTCTTTTCTCTTTCAGAGGAGAGCTCTTCATAAGTGACTTCAAGCTACTTAAGCCAGAATTGGAGATGCTTCGCAGGATTTTTTTTTCTCTTATATATAGATGTTAGAAATATATAAAATTCTATCTCTTCTTTAACTGCCTGATAGCAGATGCATAATAAAAAATTAATTCCAATTCCAAGCAATCCCCCCCCCTTTCTTAAAGAAACAAATAATTAAAAACCAACGGGCAAAATGGGTCCCATTAACTTCCCAGCTGAACTTGAAATGAAGTTATGGGGTTTCACCATTGATCACAGCCTCCTTCCAAATAGGAACTACAAGGCTGTAATTATTTTGAGAGGACAAATTTCAAATGGCTTCTCCTGCCAATACAGCCGATTGCGGTGATAGACGGCTTCATGACTCAAAAGGGCTTCGGGCCATCAATAAGTCTTTTGCCTGAATCTGCTTCATTGCTGATGAAGTTTCACACTTCCTCAAGATCTCAATTTAGGCACCAAGTACTGTCTTGCAGAGACAGTTCTTAATTTGTCTATGGTTTGGAGGTACCACTTGGCACCCTGTCAGTATAAGCATAGATATAATTCAGATTCATATTCTCTTCCTCAGACTTGCCCCTGTTTACAAGCTTGCATCACTCTGCAGAAAATCGAGACAGGTGGCTTTTAGAATGTCATGCTGATTTCTCCCAAGTAAAAGTTAGATTCACAGACGGGGAATTCCAGTAGGAAAGTGACACTCGCCTTGGTACCAGGTGGCTGTGTTAGGCTGGGGGACTCAGCTTAGGTACCAGGTGGCTGTGTTAGGCTGGGGGACTCAGCTTAGGTACCAGGTGGCTGTGTTAGGCTGGGGGACTCAGCTTAGGTACCAGGTGGCTGTGTTAGGCTGGGGGACTCAGCTTAGGTACCAGGTGGCTGTGTTAGGCTGGGGCACTCAGCTTAGGTGGCTCCAGTCACTTTCTGGCCATCCTGAACCACACAGCCATCATTTTGCAACTTGTCCTTCTCCCTTGAATGTAGACTGTAGACTGTCAGAAACATCAGCACAAATAATTACAGCTATCAAGGACCTTCATAAGCTATTTGATTTTTTTTTTGTCCAAGAAAAAAAATCCAACTTGCTGACCATAAAGCTTGCTGAATAGAATTTCTTAGAAGTTCATTATTTTCCATTTTATTTGGAGACTTCAGTGTATTGCTAACATTTGTCTGTAGCAAAGGTTGTGTATGTTCTCTTTCTTATATTCTTCCATTTCGAGTCTCAAAGTCTCCCCCATCCAATACTCGCCCTCTTCAATGAGGATATGATTTCTTGGTTATAATGTGGATTCTGTTTCCCTTGTCCCCACCCCAGTAACTGCAAGCACATTGAAATCCTAGTTACATATTGCTTGCAGTAACTGGGAGCTGCTGGGCTAGAGGGTTTTTAGCTTTACCATTGTTGCCTGGGATTACACCATGAATGCCAGACCATCTGTCAGCGAACTGCTGCCAAGAGTGGATATTTATCTGGCTTCTCTGTCAATTTAAGAGGACTTAGCAAGTTGGCCACCTGCCAGCAGCTACAGAACCAACCTTCGGAGAGATGACTGCTGAGGAACTGACTGAAATGGTACAATTTTAATCTCCCTTTTCATTTATCCAATTTCTGCACATCTGCACATAATGAAAGGGAAGCCGAGTCAACCCCCTCTGCACCTCCACACCCATTCATAATGATTCTCTCTCTTCCCTTCCATCACTTTCTTCCTGTCCTAACCCTATCCATCAAGGTCCAGCAGAGATCAAAAACACAGTAGAATCACAGTATCACTTCTGTCTCTTGTGTTCTTCCTACCCACTGGCTTTAAACATTTATTAAGTATCTACTGCACATTAGACTCCTATTGCCAGATACCTAGCTGATCACGCAGAGTTCCTAGACAGGAATGCAAAAGTAGCAATCATTCACTAATCTTTTGGCAAGTGTCTATCCTATAATATCCAGAAAAACTTATTGCAAAAAAAAAACTGGAATGAGGAAGCAAATTTCTACTTAAATATAGTTGGGAGAAACACTCACAAGATGTATTAACTGAGTTTTCCAATGGGATGAGAGTATAGAAATAAAACAATCAGACTTGAAAGTCTAGCACAGGAGTCAGACAAACCCCACTTAAATTCAGATAAATTCTCAATAGGTGGCAGGGGTAACATTTCTGAAGGAATGATTTGAAGTATATGCGTGCTTGTAATGAATGGATTGTTAATGTATCACTTCTTTGGAACATTAATAAAAAATTTGAAAAAGGGTTTCATGGTAGTGTCGTATTTTAGTCTGCAATAGTCCCCTATTAGATGGAGTTTCAATTTCTATGGTTGCAGTTACCACTGATCAACATGGGAAAAATATATCAGTTAATCCAGAGATAAACAATCTATTCATTTTAAATTACTTCTCATTCTGAGTATCATGACAAAATCTTGTGGTGTCTAATGCTACCTGCCCAGGAGTAGAACCAGCTCTTTTCCCTACTGTATATACTACCAGCCCATTGACTACATAGAAGCCATCTTGGTTATCAGACCAGCTTTCCTGATATCAAAGTGCTTATGTCTAAGCAACCTTTATTTCATTTAGTTGTGGTTCCAAAATGCAAGAATAATGATGCTAGGAATAGTTTATGGTCTAGTTTTATAATTATTCTGTTTTATTATTATTGTTACTAATCTCTTTGAATGCTATTAATCTCTTTGCATGATAAGTTTAGAAGCTAAGCCTAATCATACTATTTGTGTGTCAGAAAACAGTACACACACATATAGCCTTAATTCAATATTTTACATGGTTTGGAGAATATACAAATGTTCATTGCATATATCTTACCGTAGATAAAAAGAATTATTGCCTTTAATTAACAGATTAATTTTTATTGAAAGACTTTGGATGTGAAGTACAACTATAGATTGGCAGATTGTCTTGACACCGGGAAGTATTTTAGAAGACCAGGCTCATCAGATAAGATATTTCTGTGATAGAAGAATAGCTTTCCAATGCCTGCTGGAAACATCTACTTAAACTGACAACAGGCCACTCCTTTCTCTGGGATCACATTGATATCCTTGAAGAGAAACATGAGAGATATCTGACTTGTCCTGCCTAGGCAGGAGTTGTGAGAAATTGTAATGGGCACTGTAGAGTCAATTGGGCTTGTGGTCCTCAAACTTAGAGTAGAGCCACCGTTGCTGGCTTTACCTGAAGTCCAGAAGGTTCTTCTGGGTAGGGTGGATGCAGCTGGTAAGAATACACCGTGGACATGTGAGAGAGAAGAACCATCTAACATGGGCTCTTACCCTTTGATAATGGACTCTCCCAGGGAGTTTTAAAAAATATCTAGTGAATACATTCCATTTCAGAAATCTTCAGTTTATGGCTCAACAAAACAATGTCAGTTTAGGACTTGTTAAAACATTTCCAAAAGTTTTAGACCTGATGAGCCCTTCCATCATGCATGATGGAGTATTGATGGGCCCTGATTTCTGCAAATACTGCAATAAACACAGGGTGATTTCAAGACCCAGTAGAAGGGGGAGATGGGAAAAAATGATCTCCAAAATAGATATAAAAACCATAGAACATATGACATATCAAATTGTGGAGTAAATCAGGGTACACAAAGGAAGTCACTAAGGATGGAAGTTACCAAGGACCAAAGGGGATAAAATATCATATACAGTGATGACCAAGCAAGAAACAAATACAGAAGATGTCCAGGAGCTGCTGACCAAGAACAGAGCAAAGTAACACTTACCTAGAAGCATTCAAACACACACACAGGAAGGCTGACTTTGAAGAACAGCCTTAGACCATCAAAGCCAGACTATCATTGGTGGGAATGTAGGGCAGTCCTTCATCAGACTTCAGAATAGAAATGAATTCCAAAGGTAAGCCAGAAAAGCCACCCAAATATTATGTAGCTTCTATCACTGATACCATTTAACTATTATCTATTTATTAACATTAAATAGACCTAAGCTTTGTAATTCCTTTAGACCTGTAAATCTAAATATACTTGATCACTATACAGCCAATAAACTGATTATCACAGGAAGTAAGCAAAGCCAAATAACAAAAAACAAATGCACCTACTCAAAAACAATCAATACACTGCTCATTTGCTTATGAGAAATACTAAGTGAATGCTTTACCACAGTTTAGGCTTACAGGGACAAAGGCCATTTCATGTTAAGATATGTTGACCTATTTCATCACAAAGAAATAACTAATTTTAAAATCACATTTATATCTTACAAGTTTGTTTAATTTTTATTATGTGGCTTATGCATGTGTTCATGTGTCTGTGCACACATGTCTAAGTGCATTTGGACACCAAGGGTTAACCTTTCCATTTTATAATTCAAGACACAGTCCTCGAATGAGCATAGAGTGCACAATTTGGTTAAACTGTCCATATTCAACTGCCTTCACCTGCTCAGCCCTGAAACTACAGTAATGTTCGACAGCCCTCAGCTTTTCATGTGTGTTCTAGGGATCTGAACTCAGGTCATCATGCTTGTACATCAAGCACTTTACCAACTGAGCTGTCTCTGCAGCTCAGAAGTCCTTATAAACATGAGAGAATGTACTTTTGTACCAATGACCTCCTTGGGTTTGTCCCCACAGAGACAGAGAGAGATTGTAGTTCTATAATTGAGAATTGAGTTTAGGGTTTTTTGTTTGTTTGTTTGTTTGTTTTGTTTGTTTTCTGAAAGCCCCAAAGCATAGTTTAAAAAGTAAACATGGGTAGGTGTCACAAAATGACAGGACTTTTAAAAATTGCCTAAAACTATAATGTGTAATTTGCTGGTGAAATCATAGTATCTCTGAAGCAGAGAAAATATATTAAACAAACAAACACAGAACTCCAGCAGACATACAACCACTGGGGAAAGAACACAAGCACACCAGACAGAGCTTTCACCTGGTACTTCTAATACCTAAAACCCCATGAACATTTCATGAACTATTTTAACAAGTTTCATTAAATTCTGCCTCATTCCCCTAGTCCCACCCTACCACTGGATCCTATCTAACTCTACTAAAGTTATCTGCTTCTCTTCCATAATTAGTAAGACTTCAGGGCTTCAGTATTCTAAGAGCTCCATGTGATAGTGTGATGTTAATTAGCGCTGTTCCCCTGCCTGCAAAGCCTCATGAGAAAATGTCTACAGAGTCTCAAAAAGGATTTTGATCAATATGGCTTTTTAAATCCAAGGATTGTTGACATAACATTCTGATTGTTCTCTGTGTTCCTTCCCCCAATCAATTCTTCAAAATACAGCCATTCAAGCCTGTGTTCACACTCCATTTAATCTCTATTCAAAGTGCAGTCTGTGGACCAGTAGCTTCTGGATCCTTGAGAACTGTTGGTGGTACAGATGCTCAGGACTAATTCTAGCAGACCTTTATCAGAAGTGGCTTAAACAAGATTGTCCATGATTTTGTTTGTAGGTTGAAACTGAGAATCTTGGCCCTTGATAACCCACACTAGAGATTTCTCAGGATATTGAACTCTTATACTGGATATATTTAAAGTTTCTGTTCTTGTTTGTTGATCTTAATTCCACAAATGGTGATAGGTGGTGTGCTGGTTTGAATGGGAATAGCCCCCAGAGGCTCCACAATTTGAATAACTACTCTCCATTTTGTGGAGAAAGGTTTGTTTGGAAAAGACTAGGAGCTATGGCCTTGTTGGAGGAGGTGGCTAGGGTTTCAAAAGACTATTTTCATCTCCAGTGTGTTTCTCTGCTTTGAGATACTAATTCTCGGCTGTTCCTGCTGACAGACTCTGCTATCATGTACTCAAACTCCCTGGAACTGAAACCCCAGCCAAACACTTTCTTTTGAGTTGTCTTGGCCACGATGTTTTACTACCGCGATAGAGCTGTGTCACAACTTTTGGGCATTGCCTACTCTCTGAAAGCTTTTACTACAATTCTTATCAAATCATTTTCCTTGCGCAGCTTACTCAGACCTCTACTGATAGCCAGGTTCAGATTTCAAATGTGCATACGGGATATTTCCAGCTAGACAGAGACACAAAAGCAACTATAGATAATTGTCTTCTCCACTTACAATACCTTTGTTTTACTAATATAAATAATAAGATTGATTGCACCTCCTAAAGAGATTTCCAGGTGGATTTACTAATCGGGTTCATCAGATACACCCAGTTCTAAAAACATATTAGATTTTTCCCAACCACTCAACTCTTTGAAACAAGATCCCACTATCCCCAATGTATACTGCGTCCCATCTCAGCATAGTGTTTGGAGTTGCATTTTGTTATTGCATTTTATTGTTTAGTGGTATGTATGTACATGTAATATGTGTGTGTGTGTGTATTAGTATCATTCAATTGTGAGTTTGCAAAGATACACAGGCCAGAGGCAGATAACAAGTATCTCCCTCTTACCACTCTCCTTTATTCCCTTGAGACAAGCTCTCTCCCTAAACTGGAAGCTCCTCATTTTGACTGCACTGGCTGACCAGCAAGCCCTCAGGATGCACGTGTCTCTGCTTGCTGATGGAGGTTACAGGTATGCCGAGATATGTGCTGGCTGCTAGGGCTTCAAATTCAGATCCTCATGCTTTCAGGGTAAGTGTTCTTATCTACTGAGCCATCTCTCCCAAGCCCTTGAAAATGCATTTTAATATCCATGTTTTTGTCTGGGTAGGGCCCTTGTATTGGCAGCCTAACAAATACATAGATTCAGCAATGAACTAAAAAGTCAAAGGACCTCTAAATGTGAATGTATGTTACTGGGAATTCTAATTTTCCAAATTACTTTGCAAGCAATAATTGAAGTTTGGACCTTAATTACAACAAAACATATAAATAAATATTTCGCTACTTCGCAGCCATGCGAGCATATCCATATCCCTAGGTGGAAAGTTTTGTTTACATTCATATTATTGCTACTTGTGTTTAATTCCCAGAGACTGGGGAAACCTGATATATTTTACAGCTGGGAAGATACTCAATCGGATTGAACATTAGCCCACTCAGCACACTAGGCGTTTGCTCTTGAATTTCAAAGGACTTAAAATTATGCTTGAAGTGAAAGCTGAATGCTACATTATCTCTTTTATTCCGGTTTGAAAACATATAGGAAATGGAAGAGTGAACGAGAATCATGAGCCAGACTGTATCTCCATCCTAGGAAAAGAAAGGCATTGTCCCTGCCCACAGCTCAAGCCAGGTGTGAAAAAGTGTGGTTAGTTACATTAGAAAAAAAAAAAAAGGAATTGGAAATTGTCATTGATTTAAAAAGAAATCCGTTAGCACTTTCTCCAAGATGGTGTGATATTACGGTGAGGAGAGGGTACATCTTAAAAGCATGATCCAAATGTCTTTCTTTCCCTGAGGTGAACGCTGAGATGGCTCAGTTGTCAGTAACTGTAGCACTGAATCAGATAAGGTGCAGCGAAAACTTTGCTTGGTTCCTGGCTCACTGAGGAAAACCCTGGATGGATTTCCAGCAAGCTTGCACAGGGGGGAATCTGTCTCCCTGACTCATCAGCTCTCTGGATCTTCTGACTTTCTGGCTGTTGCTTCTCACATGTTCCAGTTCCTACAGTTAACCATCCTTGCTGGCCTTCCTCCAGCCAATCACCAATCAAGCAAGGGGAGAAAAAAGCAACCAGTATTCAAGCCCTTGACTCAAGTTCTGTATCTATCAGTGCCAGATGCTGTTTCAACTTTGTTGGGGAGATTCACAAGCCAGTGAATACTTGAATATATTTAAGATACTCATGCTCTTGATTTGGGGTATTTTGTGTGGGGGAGGGCAGGTGTGTCTGGGAATATGCAACTGAACTGACTTGTTTTCACTAATCTCTGAGAACTACAACATATTAGATGCAGAGGTTGTTGATCCGGGTCACAGAGAGACTTGGATTTTTCTGTCCTGTGAGTGCATTAATTTGGAAACTGTTTTTTAAAAGATATTTTTGGAATGCATGCTTTGATTGAAGTAAAACAGTCCATGTTCTCCTTTATACGATAAGAATCTGTGTGGAAATTGGATGTCTATCTATATCACAAGAGTTCACTGTTGAGATTGACAGGGTATGTAGTGTACCACCTGAAGAAGATGGAAAAACTGTTTGGTGCAGTTTAAGGCTTCTTTACTGACTATTCTTTGCTAACTGTGTTCTACTGCAGACAGGCTAAGTTTATTTTTATTTTTTTATTAATTACACTTTATTCACTTCATATCTCCCCTGTAGCACCCTCCCTCCTTCCCTCACAAACCCTCCCGTCTTTCCTCTTCTCCACATATGCCCCTCCCAAAGTCCACTGATAGGGGAGGTCTTCTTTTCCTTCCTTCTGATCCTACCTAGTCTATTAGGTCTCCTCAGGAGTGGCTACATTGTCTTCCTCTGTGGTAAGGCTGCTACCCCCTCAGGGGGAGGTGGTCAAAGAGTAGGCCCATCAGTTCATGTCAAAGGCAGTCCCTGTTCCCATTATTATGGAACCCACTTGGATACTGAACTGCCATGGGCTACATCTGTGCAGGGGTTCTAGGTTATCTTTATGCATACTACTTGGTTGGAGTATCAGTCTCAGGAAAGACCCCTGTGCTCAGATTTTTCGGTTCTGTTACTCTCCTTGTGGAGCTCCCTTCCCCTCCAGATCTTACTATTTCCCACTTCTTTCATAAGATTCCCTGCACTCTGCCCAACCGTTGGTCATAAGTCTCAGCATCTGCTTTGATAGTCTGCAGGGCAGAGCCTTTCAGGGGCCCTCTGTGACAGGCTCCTACCTTGTTCCCTGTTTTCTCCTTCTTCTGATGCAAATCAAAATGACCCTGAGATTTCACCTTATGCCCATCACAATGACCAAGATCAAAAACTCAAGTGATAACACATGCTGGAGAGGTTGTGGAGAAAGGGGAACCCTCCTCCACTGCTGGTGGGAATGTAATCTTGTACAACCACTCTGGAAATCAATCTAGTGCTTTCTCAGAAAATTAGGAATAGCACTTCCTCA
>JAQQSO010008083.1:0-10207 GCA_028658305.1 Pachyuromys duprasi
CCACATCCACACATGGTCCTTGATTGTAGAAACCGTCTCATACAAGACCCCTGTGCCCTGCTCAGTTTGGTCTTTGTGGAGCTCTTGTTCTCCCCAAGTCTCAAAAACCTCCCCCAGATCTATCATTACTTCGCCCTTTGTCAGAGGCTTGATCTCGAGTCTTAATATCTGCTCTGATACATCCTGTTTTTTTGTTTTCTCCTACTTCCAATGTCCATCCCGTTTGTCTTTCTAAGTGAGGATTGATCATCTTACCCCGGAACCTCTTTTTGTTTAGCTTCTTTAGGTGTACGAACTTTTAGTATGTTTGTCCTATCCACTAGTATGTTTGTCTAGTATCCACTTATAAGTAAATATATACCGTGTGTCTTTTTGCTTCTGGGATACCACACTCAGGATGATCTTTTCTAAATCCCACCATTTGCCTGAAATATCATGATTTCTTTGTTTTTAATTGTTGAGTAGTATTCTATTGTGTAAACATACCGCAAGTTCTGTATCCATTCATCCGTTGAGGGACATCTGGGTTGTTTCCAGGTTCTGGCTATTACGAATAAAGCTGCTACAAACATAGTTGAACAAATGTCCTTATGTACTTGAGCATCTTTTGGATATATGCCTAGGAATGGTGCAGCTGGATCTCGAGGTAGCACTATTCCTAATTGTCTGAGAAAGTGCCTTATTGATGGCTCTAAGATCAAAAATCAACAAATAAGACCTCATGAAACTGAAAAGCTTCTGTGAAACAAAGGACATTGTTGTCAGAACAAAACAACAGCCTACAGACTGGGAAAGGATCTTCACCAACCCTATATCTGACAGAGGGCTAAATATCCAGAATACATAAAGAACTAAAGAAGTTAAAAAGTAACAAATCAAGCAATCTAATTAAAAATTGGGGTAGGGAGCTAAACAGAGAATTCGCAGTAGAGGAATATAGAATGGCAGATAAACACTTAAAGAAATGTCCAACGTCCTTAGCCATCAGAGAGACGCAAATCAAAACGACCCTAAAATTTCACTGTACACCCATCAGAATGACTAAGATCAAAATCTCAAGTGACAGCACATGCTGGAGAGGATGTAGAGAAAGGGGAACCCTCCTCCATTGCTGGTGGGAATGTGAATTTGTACAACCACTTTATTGCGTTTCTTTGGGGGATTTATTTTCCCCCTTTAAGGCCTCTATCATTATCATAACCTCAGATTTAAGATTGTTTTCTTGCACTTCAGGTGTGATGGTATTTCCATGGCTTGCTGTGGTAGGATAGCTGGTTTCCCGTGATGTCATATGGCCCTGGGTTTTGTTGCTTGTGTTCTTAAGATGACCTCTAGCCATCTGGTTGTCTCTGGTGTTAGCAATCCTGGTGATCCCTCTGCTAGCTGTGTACCAGGTAGGTCAGGCAGATCAGGAGTCAGCAGCAGAGTGGGATCTAAGCTGAATGTTGCTCAGATCCCCCACAAGCCTCCTTGGGATGGTGGACAATGAGGGTAAGCGCCCATATATGGTTCACCTCTGCTGGCTGTGTCACAGCTATCAGGCTGATAGTTAGACCAGGGAGTCTTGTAGAACATTTAAAATAAACATGCTTTCTTGTTCTCAGAGTCAGCTCGCAACAAGGTGTGACAACTTACTGACATAATTTATATTGCAAGCACTTAATCCTCTAACACATAGCAAGACTCTTGTAAAGATTATTGAATTTGCATTCTATTTTTTTACTACAACCATGCTTTAAGCTATTTGCATCTCACCCCTTAAATTGCAGTAAGAATTTTGTTAAAAATATGTATTTATTTTAACTTTTAAAATTTATTCATCTCTCCTACAATACATTCTGACCACAGTCTCCCCCCTCGCCATCTCTCCCTTCCTTTCTCCCCTAAATCCACTACTCCTTCATTTCCCTTCAGAAAAGAGCAATATGGTTTCGACGTAGAGATTTCAGTTTAGGATAAAAATAGCATATGTCTTACTGACGTGCCAGATAATCCTTAATTATCTTTTTTAAAGTAGCAAGGATTTAAGAGTTCATATACAGAATTGGCACTTTAAGAGTTAACTAAAGTTCTTATCACGGGCAGACACTAGCAAGTAAAAGCTAGCTGAATAAAAACTATTGATGTGACTACTGGAGTGCTATGCATATAAAATATGAGTCACCTCTGTGACAGTGTGAAAAAGATGTTGATTGCTCTGAATATTTCCATGGGGCACACACTGAGCTTAAGAACGTTTCTCTTTGCTTTTATTTGACTTCCTTCTTGGTTGATTTCCTAAGATTTCTGTTTGTAAAATCATCCCACTTCAACACAATCTAACAACTTCTTCCAGACTAGTTTCTCAGTCTCAGGACTGTCAGATCAGCAGGCAAGTGTTATCAAGACATGTTCCTGTCACATGCCACCCTTGGGCATACTAAGCTCACTTAGAAGGGATACTAAATTTGGGAACTTTGAAAATGCTCCTAAGTGACTAGAGTATTTTGACTTTGACCCAATATAGAGAACCCACCTCCCACACCCCAAATACATACATATTCTTCACCACAAAACATGATTCTAGACAGCATGCATTTCACATGTAACTGAACACTGTAGTTATTCAAAATCCCAGGTTTTAGAGTCAAAGGAAGCTCACCTGGTCTCTTAGATGTACACTCTTAGTTTTCCGTGTTGCAAGAACTGTGCTAAATAACAAGCATAGGTCGGGATACTGAATTCTATAGTAAACTATAAAGTTGATGCTATTATTATCTTCATCTCATAGGTGAATAAATTAAATCTTATAAATAAAAGTAATTGTTACCTTGCTAAAATTACATAGACAATTAGTGAGGGAGTTGGAACAATACTGAGGTCATCAGATTCAAAAGTCTTTTCATTTGATGACTTTATTGTATTGAGGAAAGTGAAAGAAACCTACCAAAAAAAAACCTCTCCAGAATACCATAATAAAAATTAGTAGGAGTAGTTGTAGTTGTTAAGCTAGGAATTAGAAACTACCTGAGAAACAAAAATGGTTGACAGGGTACCCAGGGGCAACAATGTGCAATTGTTCATTTTGTGGATAAAAAGGGATTTCCCTGTCCATCAGCTTGTCCTCCACAACTATTACATGAAAAAGTGGCATATTTTGTGTTGTGACATGTGGACCTTTGATGAGCTTCTGAAAGCGCTAAATGGAAGTGTCAATGTAACTACTGTTCAGCTAGTACTAAAAAAAAAAAAAAAATCAAGTCCAGAATTGAAGCAAGGAAGCAGAAGGCTCTGCTGAGAGACGCAGGTCTCCAGAAAGAATGAGTAGAAAGGAGACTGAGAAGAGTGGAGATATTACAGAGAAATAATGGATAACGCTGAACAAGGTATAGACCAGTTTTGCAGAAACTCATACCCAAAAGTATAATTTCGTGACTTTGTAGTGAGCACAATTTACTCAGCTGTAACTACTGGAATGCTAACAGCACTCAGCTTTTTAAAACAATCATTGAAAAATTCATTTTGTCAGAAATATAATACAGGAAATAAAAGTCAGTAAAACACTTGCTTAGCACGGACAAAGGCCTGGATATGATCCGAAGTGCCACGTAAAACTGGGCAAGGTGACTCAACACACCTGTCAGCTGCTACAGAGTGAATTCAAGACCAGTCTGGGAAACATTGGAGTTTGGAAAGCAAAGAAAGAAACCAATATTGTCAGGTTAGTGTCTTAGTTTCTTTTCCTCTTATTATGATAAAATACCCAACAAGGCAACTTAAGGGGTGAACAGCTTTTTCTTTCTCACATTACAGTCAAATCTTGGTAAGGAATCAAGGCAGCATGTATTTGAAGCAGCTAGTCACATCATATCACTAATCAGGAAGCAGAATGAATGCATGCTGCTATTCAGTTTCTTCCTTTGTTTATACAATTCAGGGTCCCAAAAAAGAAATGCTGTCATTTCTTTGAGGACTTCCTACCTCAATTAATGTAATCAACACCTCTCCACAGGCATGCCCAGAGGACAGCACCTGTGTGATCCTTGACTCTGTCAAGTTGACAATTAAATGTTAACCATCACATCATATTGAGTTCAGGTGTGGGGAAGAATCACTATGGGTGATTTAAACATAACAGAAGCTGATTGTCCTTCCACAAGAGCACAGTGCTGTGGAAGTGAGTTTTGTTCGGCAATTCTTTCTTAACTGACACAGTAGACACTGCGAAACAACTGCTCAATAAAATTCAGGGGGTACTTCTTGATCATTCAAGACTCCTCTGTTGAGATTTCTCTGTTTAGCTCTATACACCATTTTTTAATTTTATTTATTTACCACAATTTATTCACTTTGTATCCCGTCTGTAGCTCCCTCAATCTCCTTCCAGTCCCACCCACTCTTCCTATCCTTCCCCTATACCCCTTCTCTTGTCCACTGATAGGGGAGGACCTCCCCCTCATCCATCTGAGCCTAGCCTATCCGGTCTCATCAGGGCTGGCTGCATCATCTTCTTCTGTGGCCTGGCAAGGTTATATCCCTCAGGCATGAGTGATCAAACAGCTGGCCACTAAGTTCATCTCAGAGACAGGCCCTGCCCCCCTTACTAGGGAACCCACTTGGAAACTGAATAGCCCACGGGCTTCCTTTGAGCAAGTGGAGGAGGTACTCTCCATTTAGGGTCCTTGGTTAGAGAACTGGTCTCTGTAGGCCCACCTGGGCCCAGGTTTTTGCTATCCTTGTGGAGTTCCTGTCCTCTCCAGGACTTTCCATCTCCCTCTTATTCCATAAGGTTTCCTGTACTCTGCCAAAAATTTAGCTATTAGTCACAGTATCTCTTTCCATACCCTGATGGGTAGAATCTTTCAGAGGCCCCATGTGGAAGACTCCTGTCTTGTTCCTTGTCTGCTCCTACTTCCAATGTCTGTTCTGTTTTCCCTTGTGAGTGAAGTTTCAGCATCTTCCTAGGGTACACTTTGTTTTTTAGTTTCTTTAGGACTATAGATTTTAGTATGTTTATCCCATATTATATGTCTAATATCCACTTATAAGTGAGTATATACCATAAGTGTCTTTCTGCTTCTGGGTTACCTCACTCAGGATGATCTATTCTAGTTGACACCATCTGCCTGCAAATTTCATGATTTCCCTGAGATTCCACCTCACACTGGTTGGAATGGCTCAGCTCAAAAAATAAAGGGATGATGCATACTGGAGAGGTAGAGAAAGGGAAACCCTCCTCCACTGCTGGTGGGAATGTAACCTTGCGCAACCACTTTGGAAATCAATCTGGTGCTTTCTCAGAAAATTAGGAATAATGCTTCCTCAAAATCCAGCTAGACCAACCCTGGGCATATATCTGAAAGATGTTCAACCAGACAGCAAGGACATTTGCTCAACTATGTCGATAGCACATTATTCATAATAGCCAGAATCTGGAAACATTTAGATGTCCCTCAACTCAAGAATGGATGCAGAAATTGTGGTACATTAACAAAATGGAATACTACGCAGCAATCTATTATTTAGCTTGTTGGTGTCTAATTTTTTGAGTTTTTATATAAACTGGATATTAGCCTTTTGTCCTGTGTAAGGTGGGTAAAGACAT
Organism: Pachyuromys duprasi; assembly: GCA_028658305.1. Lineage (NCBI taxonomy): Eukaryota > Metazoa > Chordata > Mammalia > Rodentia > Muridae > Pachyuromys > Pachyuromys duprasi. The sequence goes on from JAQQSO010008083.1 coordinate 5,585, forward strand.
TTTCCCAATCTGTAGACTGTCATTTTGTTCTATTGACCATGTCCTTTGCCTTACAGAAGCTTTTCAGTTTCAAGAGGTCCCATTATTAATTTTTGATCTTAGAGGCTGAACTGTTGGTGTTCTGTTCAGGAAAGTTGTCTCTTGTGCCAATGAGTTCAAAGGCTAAGAAGCACTAAAAGAAATGCTCAGTGTTCTTAGTCATCAGGGAATTCAAAGAAAGAAACAAAAATTGTTAGGTTATTGTCTTAGTTTCTTTTCCTTTTATTATGAGAAAATATACAACCAAGGCAATGTAAGGAATAAAGGGCTTAGTTTTTCTCACAATACAGTCAAATCAAGGTAGGGAAATTGATGAAAATCAAAGTGACTCTGAGTTTTCATCCTACACCCATCAGAATGGCTAACATAAAAAACTCAAGTGACAATATGGTGAAGATATGGAGAAAGAAGAACACTCCTCCATTGTAGGTGGGAGTGCAAACATGTACAACCACTTTGCAAATCAATCTGGTGCTTTCTCTGAAAATTAGAAATACCTCTACCTCCCGACCTATACCACTCCTAAGCATATACACAAAAGATGCTCCACCACACAACAAGAACATTTGCTCAATTATGTTCAGAGCAGCTTTACTCATAATAGCCAGAATCTAAAAACAACCTAGATGTTCCTCAACCAAAGAATGAATAAAGAAACTGTGGTAGAGGTCTAACTGGATGTCAACATATAGAAAATGCAAATAGGTCCATGTCTATTACCCTTCACAAAAATCAAGTCCAGTGGATCAAAGACCTCAACATAAAATCAGACACACTACACATGTTAAAAGAAAAAGTGGGGAAGAACCTTGAACTCACTGGCACAGGAGACAACTTCCTGAACAGAACAGCAATAGTACAAGCTCTAAGATCAACAATCAATAAATGGGACTCCATGAAACTGAAAAGCTTCTGTAAGTTAAAGGACACTGTAATTGAACAAAATGACAGCCTTCAGACTGGGAAAGAATCTTCACCAACCCTGTATCTGACAGAAGGCTAATATGCAGAATATATAAAGAACTCAAGTTAAACAGGAAAAAAACCAAGTAATCCAATTTTAAAATGCGGTATAGAGCTAAAAAGGGCCAAACAGAGAATTATCAATAGAGGAATATTGAATGGCAGAGAAACACTTAAAGAAATGTTCAATGTCCTTAGTCATCAGGAAAATGCAAATCAAAACAACCCTGAGATTTCACCTTATACCCATCAGAATGGCTAAGAACAAAAACTCAAGTGACAACACACGCTGGAGAGGATGTGAAGAAAGGGGAACCCTCCTCTCTTGCTGGTGGAAATGTAATTTATACAACCACTTTGGAAATCAATATGGTGCTTTCTTAGAAAATTAGGAATAGTGCTACCTCAAAATCCAGCTACACCACTCCTAGGCATATAACCAAAATATGTTCAAGTATACAACAAGTATATTTGCTCAACCATATTTGTAGCAACTTTATTCATAGTTGTCAGAACCTGGAAACAACCTAGAAATCCCTCAACCAAGAAGCAGAAAGTTTGGTACATTTACACAATGGAATACTACTCAGCAATTAAAAACAAGGAAATCATGAAATTTGCAGGTAAATAGTGGGAATTAGAAAAGATCATACTGAGTGAGGTAAGCCAGAAGCAGAAAGACACACATGGTATATACTCACTTGTAAGTGGATGTTAGACATATCATATAGGATAAACATTCTAAAATCTATACACCTAAAGAAGCTAAGCAAGATGGAGGACCCTGAGTAAGATAATCAATCCTCATGCAGAAAAGCAAATAGGATGGATATCTGAAGAGGGAGAAAACAGGGTATAGGACAGAAGCCTACCACAGAGGGCCTCTGAAAGACTCTACCCAACAGGGTATCAAGGCAGAGTGCAGGGAATATTATGAAAGAAGAGGGAGATAGAAAGACCTGGAGGGGTCAGAAGGTCCACAAGGAGAGCAACAGTCCCAAAAAATCTGTGCAAAAGGATGTTTTCTGAGACTTATTCTCCAACCAAGGACAGTGCATGGATATAATGTAGAACCCCTGTACAGGTGTAAACCATGGTAGCTCAGTGTCTAAGTGTGTTTCCTAGTAAAGGGAACATGGACTGTCTCTGACATGAACTCAGTAGCTGGCTCTTTGATCACCTCATCCTGAGTGGGGAGCAGCCTTGCATGGCCACAGAGGAAGACTATGCAGCCAGTTCTGATGAGACCTGATAAGCTAGGGTCAGAGGGAAGGGGAGGAAGGCCTCCCTTATCAGAGGACCTGGAGAGGGGCATGGGAGGAGATGAGGGAGTGTGGGATTTGGACTGGATGAGGGAGAGGGTTATAGCTGAGGTACAAAGTGAATAAACTATAATTAATAAAAAAAATAAATTTTAAAAAATAAAAATGATGAGTAATTCACATGAAACTGAAAGGTTCTGTAAAGCAAAGGACACTGTCACTAGAACATAGCAACAACCTACAAACTGGGAAAAGATCTTCACCAACACTATATCTGACAGAGGGCTAATATCCAGAATATATAAAGAAGTCAAGAAGTTAAAAAGCAACAAATCAAGTAATTCAATTACAAAATAGGGTACAGAGCTAAACAGAGAATTCTCAATATAGGAATACTGAATGGCAAAGAAACACTCCAACCAAGTACCATGCATGAAGAAAACCTAGAACCCCTGCACAGATGTAGCCCATGACAGTGCAGTATCCAAGTGGGTTCCATAATAATGGGAACAGGGACTGCCTCTGACATGAACTGATTGGCCTGCTCTTTGATCACCTCACCCTGATGGAGGAGCAGCCTTACCAGGCCACAGAGGAAGACAATGCAACCACTCCTGATGAGAGCTAATAGACTAGGATCAGAAGGAAGGAATGGAAGACCTCCCCTATTAGTGGACTTGGGGAGGGGCATGAGTGGAGAAGGGGGAGGGAAGATGGGATTGGGAGGGGAGGAGGGAGGAGTTTATGGGGAGATACAAAGTGAATAAAGTGTAATTAATAAAAAATAAATGTTCAATATCCTTAGATATCTAGAAAATACAAATCAAAATGGCCTTGAGATTCCACCTTATGCCCATGAAAATGTCTAAGATCAAAAACTCAAATGACAACACATAGTGGAGAGGATGTGGAGAAAGGAGTATCCTCCTGCTTTGTTGGTGGGAATGTAACTTTGTACAACGACGTTGGAAGTCAATCTGGTGCTTTCTCAGAAAATCAGGAATAGTACTACCTCAAGATCCAGCTATACCACTCCTGGACATATATCTGAAAGATGTTCAACCATACAGCAAGGACGTTTGCTCAACCATACTCATAGCAGCCTTATTCATAATAGCCAGAATCTGCAAACAACCTAGAAATCCCTCAACCGAGAACCGGATACAGAAAGTGTGGTACATTTACACAATAGAACATTACTCAGCAATTAAAAACAAGCAAATCATGAAATTTGCAGGCAAATGGATGAACTAGAAAAGATGATCCTGAATGAGGTAACCCAGAAGTAGAAAGACAATCATGGTATATGCTCATTGTGGATATTAGTGGCTATTAAACATAATATAGGATAAACATACTAAAATCTATAGTCCTGAGGAAGCTAAACAACAAGAAGGACCCTATGGAAGATGCTTAATCCTCTTCCCGAAGACAAACAGCATATTCATCAGAATCAGGAAAAGACAGGGAATAGGACAGGAACCTACCACAGCAGGCCTCTGAAAGACTCTACCCAATAGGATATCAAAACAGATGCTGAGACTCATACCCAAACTTCGTGTGGAGTGCAGGGAATCTTATGGAATAAGGGGAAACAGAAAGACCTGGAGGAGACAGAAACTCCACAAGGAGATCAAGAAAGCCAAAAAATTTGGGCCCAGGAGGGCCTGCAGAGACAGATACTCCAAAAAAGAACCATGCATGGAGAGGACCTAGACCCCTTGCCCATATGTTCCCTTCAGGGGCTGTCTCTGACATGAACTCAGTGGCTGGCTCTTTGATTACTTCCCCATGGAGTGAGCATGCTTACTAGGCCACAGAGGAAGATGATGAAGCCATCCCTGATGAGACCTGATAGGCTAGGGTCAGATAGAAGGGTAGGAGATCCTCCTCTCTCAGTGAACTAGGGAATGAGCACAGGGAGAGAAGAGATAAGGAGGGTGGGACCAGGAGGAGATGAGATGGGAGGCTACAGCTGGGATACAAAGTGAATAAATTGTAATAAATAATAATAATAATAATTTTTTAAAAGGACTGTGCATCTACTGGACCTAGGCCCCCTATTCAGATGTAGCTGATGGGCAGCTTGGTTCTTATATGGGTCCCCAAGTAAAGCAAATGACATTGCCTTTGACATGTGTCTTCTTGCTTGATTTTCCATCACTACCCCCTGGTGGAGTTGCCTTGACAGGCCATAGGAGAAGAGGATGAGCACAACCCTGATATCTCAACTTGATATGAGCTCAACTTGATATGCTGGAGTGGGCTTCTGGGGGTGTTCCTCTTTTCTAAGGAGTCGGGGAGGAGATATAGGGAGAAGGGTTGGGAGGGTGGGCCCTGGAGGAGAGGAGAGTGTGGA
>JAQQSO010008084.1:0-10205 GCA_028658305.1 Pachyuromys duprasi
AAAAAAAAATACAGTAAAATTACCCCATCATTACAGAGAACAGCTCAGATGGCAGATGTAGGGACCAACACTTGAGGGGACTTGGAAATATTCAGTAACATGTTTGAAGTTGCAGAGCAGAGTAGCCTTTTGAGCCCAATTCTTTGGCTGCATTGTCCAGTACCCTCCAGTAAAAAACACTTTACTATCTTTACCTTCATGTGTCCAGACTAGGATGACAAAGAGGGAATTGGAAGCCATTGTAAATGAGTCTAGTCAAAGATTCTAGCAACTTGATATGAAAAACCCTGCAATATTAGTTAATCACATTAATCTATGAAAAATGACACATAGAGACCTACAGATACTTTGGTGGGCCTCAGGTTATAAATGGAGAGGTCTGTTTAGATGAAGATCTAAATCTAAACAATGAGGTCTAGGACAATGTGTCCACATTATGCTGTACAATCAGACAAACCTCAAATTTCAGCATGCATCTGACTTGCCTGCCTAGGTGTCACCTTCAGAACATCTGGAGTCACCATGTATGAGGTAGTACTTGAGAATTTACCAACTAACAACTTTCCCAGTAATCTTGATGGTATTGGTTCACACTAAAAAGGACCACAGAACTCCCAAGTCTCATCTGTGTCCTGTTTTTCAATGATTCCAAGGAGCTATGAATATCATAAAACTTGCTCCAATCCAGGCAGTCTAGCTTTGGGAGTAATATCCCTTGTGAACTAGCACTCTGGACTCTATAAATAATCACAAATCTGGAGTGTAAGAACTCTGCTGAGGCAGAGTTTCTTTTGTTATTTGCCCCCTTTCCTATCCCAGCACCAAGCAGGAAGCCAGTCTATTCCCTTGCTAAGCCTCATGAAATTTTTATCTTGTGATTAGTCTATACTGCTCCAGAACCATAATCACCTTGGCAAGGTTATGTGTAGGAGAGAGTTGATGATGTAGTTTAATTGGAATCTATCATGCACAAGGATCTGGTTGACAGTCCTCTGCTTCACTTAAACCTGGTGGGCCACATGTACAATCCAGGCATTCCAGGAGGTGGAGGCAAGAGGATCTGCGAGATAGGTAGTAAGTTCAAGACCAGTCTGGGCTGCAAAGTCAGTCAGATGGACAGATGGATGGGAGAAAAGGGAGAGGGTGAGTGGTGGAGAGACAGGGGGAGGAGGAAGAAAGAAACAAAGAAAGGAAAGGAAGAAAGAAAGAAAGAAAGAAAGAAAGAAAGAAAGAAAGAAAGAAAGAGAAAGAAAGAAAGATCATGTATGGGAGTATAGGGACAAAGCCTTGGAGGGCAGAAAAGCAAAAGCAGTATCAGACAGTGAGGGTAGCTGGGAAAGTTACAATGGATTAAAGGACCCACAAAGGTGCTTCCAATTCTTGGTAACTATCACAAGAGGTGCAGTATTCCAATAGGGAATGAGACTGAGCTTTACCTCGTTGGGATAGAAGGAAAGTAAGGATTTAGAGCTGAACAAATCTCTGAAATACAAACTATCTAGAACACACACCAGGCAAATGTCCTCTCCACTACTAATTAAAAGAAAACTTCTTGGAAAAGTGGACCCTGGTTAGCTGGGCAGGATCCTTCTGGGAATTCAGGGACACTTGTAGTTCAAACTGAAGTTGGATCTAACCACCCATGCCCACCTCCATCCTGGATCCTCCATGCCTTGCACTTGCCACTGTTCATTTGTCTGACTTGAGACCCAGAGCAGTAGAAAGCCTGCAAATCCCACACCCACTGGAAGAGGAGTCTGCAAGAGTGATTCTCCACATATTAGAATTACTTAAAACCCAATTAATCCCTCCCCCCACCCCCCCGGCAAGGAAGCACCATCTATACAGTGTGCTGTGGTGATTCTGATGTTCTTCATTTTTTTGTGACAGGAGAGGGGCTTGGGGATGGGGACAGTTCTGGGTTGAGGGCTGGAGAGTGTAACCAACACTCCCCTAAATACTTTCTTCAAGACAACCAGTTAGGCTGTTGGGAAGCCAGGAAAACACCTATGACACTCAAGAGAAGAAGTGATTGGGGGATCAGAAAAGCTCTGCTTGTATTTTTATGAGAACACCTTCCTGTTCCTTGCCACAGTTCATTTGCCTAACTTGAGACTAAGAAGAGGAACAGTTTGATCACTCAAATCCATCTATGAAGATCTTTCATGTTGCCCCCAAAACTAGCTGGAAAAAATTGATTCAGATATTCTTTCTATTGTTTTGTACCCAGAACCACACTATATGCAAGACAAGAGAAACACTTCTGGTCTAATTTGTATCCCAGATTATCCTTCTTGTCATCTAGCTAAACTAACCAGAAAGATTATGATGTATACCAGTTAACAGAGCATGTAGTTCCAACTCCTAGTAAACCCTAAGCAATCAATAATTGTTTTATGAATAGTATGAAAATTCCCAAATTTTCTGTTAATACTATAGCTCTCTAAATTATTCAGTTATCAATTTAATCCCTTGATAAAGGGGAAATTAAATTTTAACAAGACTATTTTGTTTTTCAGTGTTCCCTAAATAAGTGTCTTAACGTTGCCACTCCAAATTAGAGACAAGGATCTTCTTGATCAATAGAGTTTTCAAAAGAGTTTGTGCAAAGGTTATGTTTCATTCAGGACAAAGGGCATCATGATTCACACTGTGTCTGAAATTAAGTTCTCCACTATCATCTATTCAACCTTACCCAAAGGGATTAAGATGTGCATACTGGGTAATGTAATTGTAGTTTCTATCATATGTCAATTTATCAATAACTATTGGTGGACGATTGAATGAAATTCAACAAACTTCTGACATTCTCTAAAATTTTACATTGGCCTTTGAATCCCTTTGAACTCTGCAGTGTTAATGGATTAAGTGCTAACAAAATCTCTCACCAATTCCTTCACTTGTGTGTGTGTGTGTGTGTGTGTGTGTGTGTGTGTGTAGCAGCAGCTAGCTGAGGTCTTACTGAGGTGGAGGCTGCTGCTGAAGGGCATTTCACGAAGAGTCACACAGTGGAAGCCGGGAATTCTTCAGCCTCATGCAAAGTTTCTAGAGCTTAGAGACAGAAAGAATAGCACCTGTGAATGTTGTGAAAACAAATTAAAGACACCTACAGTAAAGCAATAGCATTCTCAAGGAAAAAGCAATGTACCCAGAACACACTGAATCTTATGTTTTAGAAGCATAGCTATGCCCTGCAGAAGATCTTCTGTAATGCAAGAAGGAAGTTAAGGAGAGTTACAGAAAAAGAAAAGAGAATGTTCTATAATATCAGCTTCTTTAGACTGGTAACTGAATGTATAGCACTTGACTACTGTGTGCCTGTCAATGTACCTGCACCTGGAAATGTTTTCCTTTTAAAGATAAATTTGATATATTTAGTATATCCTTCTCAAAACCAATACAAATTATATATACACACAATTGAATCTGCAGAATGAGATCCATACATGCTATTAGTTAACTATGCTAAAGAGGATAATTGCAGATTAAAGATATAGCTCAGTGGTAGTGTAAGGCCATGAGTTAGAATCCCTAGCAAATAAAGAAGCCCATGGGTTATTGCTTGGTAGTAGAATAGTGAAAAGTTTTACTTGATGAGTTTTCATATATTCTATGATATAAACAAAAGACAAAAATATACTAGGAAAGGGCCCCAAGAAAATGATTTCTCTTTGGAACATACCTCCACTTATTTTCTCCCTCCCTAAATTCAGTGAGGAGCCTGTTTTGGGTCAAAGCTTCCCAGTTCCCCTGGTTATATCTCAATTAGTTTTTGTCCATGAATTTGGTCCCTCAGGCTCCGGCATAGGGATCCCACTGCAGTCAACTGCAGACAATGGAGCTACTGGATGAAGCTCCTCCTTCCCTTTCTTGAGTACCCTGGATGGTGGAGGAATGCCATTGGGAATCATGCAGAGAACACTGGTAGAGGCGGCTGTGGGGCCTAGGCTCAAGGGCTAGAGAAGGGATCTTGGCATACCTGTTACAGATGCCGTTTGTTCTTTCTTCGGGGACGCTGCATACTGCCCATCCTGCAAGCCTGGGTCAAGAGCTTCTGCACGTTTTTTGACAAGCAGAGGCCATGGTGGAGTACCTGGATAATCAGCATCTTGTGACTCAGCAAGGAGTTGCTGTGAGAGCTCAAACTCAACTAGTTTCCTGTGCAACATATCACGCTCGTGTAGCACTTGCTTCAGGTTGTCTCTTGCACTGCGAAGCTCAGAGACCACTTCATCCCGTTCATCACGCAGCCTTTGGAGGTCTGTAGCCAAAGTCCACGAGGCTGCCTCATGGTCTTTTACCTGACCGTGCAGCTGTTGAACTCGTCGCGTCTGCCTTTCTCGTTGCCTGGTAGCCACCCTCACTCCCAGGGCCAGAGCGCTCCAGGCGCATGCCCGCTTAATTGTGCGCGGTACCTGGGCATCAACCACGATAGACTTCAGGCCATCTTCGATATCCTTCCAGGGCCGTGAACGGAAGGTCAGGTAGAAACCCGGGCCACCGCCATTCTTCAGTACCTCTTCATTGATGAACAGAACCACTTCGCAATGACGGAAACCACTCTTGGGGTCCCTAAAGTCCACAGCCATAGCTGAACCTGCTACAGGTAGTGCGCTGCAAGGAGCTCACTTGTCACTTTGGTGCCGGTCTCCAGTCCTGGCTTTTAATTCCTACCTACTTCTCTCCCCCTCCACACCTAGACTGAAACCCTGAAGCCATCAAGCCACTCATACCAACTGCTCCCACGCAAGGGATTAACATGTCAGGGACGTCATAAACATGGGCTATGAGACCTGCAGCACAACCTGCTAAGACCAAAATGCAGTGACAGATAATTGTGGCTCATCTGGTAAGTTGGGTGTCTGCTCTCTTTCTTGGTAATTAATTAATTTATTCACTTTACATCCTGATCATAGCCACCCCCCTCCTCTCCTCCTGGTACCACCCTCCTCTCCTTCCCTCTCTCCCCATCTCCTACTCCTCAGAAAAGAGGAGTCCCACCTACCAACCCACCCCACCACATTAAGTCGCATTAGGGTTGAGTGCATTCTCTTCCACATGGCCTGGAGAGGTAGCCCCTCCAGGCGTGTCTGCTCTTTAAGGTAGGTCATTGTAGTACAACTAATTGTCCTGGGAACTGCAGTGAGTCCATCATTTCCTGAGAGTTTCTGAAAGATAACACCCTATCTGGCATGGATTTTTTTTTCTTTTTCCCTTTCTCCCTTCCTGTCTTGTTCTTCTTTCTTTTTTCCTCTCCTCCCTCCCTCCTTCCTTCCTTCTTCCTTCTCCTTCTTTGCTTCCTCTTCTTTCTTTCCATCTCTCTCCCTCTTCTTTTTTGTTTTCACTTTTTGAGACAGGGCTTCTCTGTGTAGACCTAGCTGGCCTTGAACTAAAAGATCCCACCTGCCTCTGCCTCCCAAGTGTTGGGATTAAAGGTGTGTGCCACCATACCGGGCTACCCTCCCCTGTTTTTAAAGGCTGAATCTCCCTGTATAGCCCATTTGGCATTGAACTTTCAGTTCATCTGCTACCATCTCCTGAGTGCTGAGATCTACAGTGATGCCATACAGATAGGAGTTGATAAGAATTTCCAATCTAGAATTGAAGAAAGTGGGGGCTTTGGGGAGTTCTTTATGACTCAACTCCTGGTCCCATAAATCTCTTTATCAAAGTTTTTATGTAGCACCAAGTTTCCTAAATCAAACCCAGGAATGACTGAAGTTTTTCAGTTTTTCTTTTAAACTTCTAATCTTGTTTCAGATATCAGTCATTTCTATTCTATTTCCTCAGGGCTTTTAATCATTGCCATCTGTCTGTCCTGTCTTTTTATCAAGACAGGGTCTTGTTATGTAGCCCAGATTAGCCTTGAACTCACTCCCGATCCTCCTCAGTCCCAGGATCAGTGCTCTGCACCCCCGCTAATGTATTTTAGGGTATTTTATTACCCATTTTCCTGCATCATCTCCCCTCTCTTGTGCTGCTGGATAACTTACTTCAATACAGTAAAGCTGTTCAAGTTTCTTCTTCCATGCTTAAACTCATTTCTTCTCTTTGTCTTATGCCTTGCATTTGTCAACACCATCCTTTCTCTCTTCTTAGAGAATAGCCTTCAATTAACTATCCCCTCTTCAGTACCCAAAGCTACACTTTGGTTTTCATTCCCAAAACTTTAGTGAAAATTCCAAAAGCAGGCAGCAGTTTCCACCTTACTACGAAATCTATGTTTAATAGTTAGTTCTCCTGTGATCTTTCCTTGCAGCTTAGGAGATAGAGATAGGCAAAACCTAGCGAGTTGAAGGCCAGGTGGTCTTTATAGTGAGTTCCAGACCAGTTGGTGCTATTTAATAAGACCCTGTAAATAAAACAAACAACAACAAACCAAATTAATGTAATGTGTTTTTTGTTTGTTTGTTTGTTTTGAGACAAGGTTTCCCTGTGTGTATCCATGGCTGTCCTGGACAGCCCTCTGTAGACCATACTGGCCTCAAACTCATAGTGATCCACCTGCCTCTGTCTCCTTAGTGCTGGGATTAAAGGAGTGTGCTACCACAGCCTGGCTGAAATTAATGGGTCTCATTGTGATATTTTCATACATGCATATATGTGTTTTGGTTGGTTATAGTCAGTTCTCATATATGCAGACACTACATCTTGTCTCCCTCCTCTTCCCAAATAGTTATCATGATTTGTTCTGATGCATCTCTTTTCCCAACTTCCTCCCCAGGGCTTTCTTCTCTTTGTTTCTGCTTTTCCTCCTCCTTTCAAATGGTTCACATTTCTGCTTTCAGGTCACATGCATTCCTTTACTCTCCCCAACTCTTAAGACCACCTGTAGTTTCCTACACACACACACACACACACACACACACACACATACACACACACACACACCTATATATAACTTTAAATCTAAGTTCCATATGAGAGGAGACCTATGATATTTGCTTTCTGACTTTATGCTAATGGTTTCCAAATCAACCTATTTCCTTGCAAAAGCCATGATTTCACTTTTCTTTCTGGCTGAATAAAATCCCAATGTGTATATATACCACACTTTATCTATTTACTTATTTTTATTTGTATTTATTTCATCTGTTGATGGAAATATAGACTGGTTGCATTTTTTTAGCTGCTGTGAATAGAGCAACAAGCCTCTTTATGATATGTTGACTTATTCCTAGTGATATAGCTGGGCTGTGTGGTAGGTCTGTTTTTAGTTTTCTTGAGGAACTTGCACACTGATTTTCACAGTAGCTTCACCAGTTTACATCCCTGCCAACAGTGAATAAGAGTTCCTCTTATCCCACATCCTTGCCAGCATTTATCATTAGTTTTCTTGATGATAGCCTTTCTGGCTGGGGTGAGAAGGAATCTCAAAGTAGTTTAAAATTTTAGTTTCATGGTGACTAATGATGTTGAGATTTTTTTCAAGTATTTATTGGCTATTTGCATTTTTCTTTTGAGAGTTGTCTATTCAGTTCATCAGTGCTTGTATTGATTGGATGATTTGTATTTTCTCCTTAATATTGTGGCTCTCTATTTACTCTAGATATTAATCAACTGTTTGGGATATAGTTGGTTAAGGTTTTTTTCTCACTATTCTTGAGGCTCTTTCTTTTCCATTGCATTGATATAAGAAGACAGCCTGTGTTTGGCTTTACTTGGGTTCTAGGGATTTGAACTCATGTGTTGCTAGTCTTGCACTACAAGTTCTTTTACCCAGGGATCCATCCCCCACTGTGATATAATTTGAGGTCAGGTAGAGTGGTACCTTCATCATCACTCATTGTACTTGGGATAGCTTGGACTGTGCACACTTTTCCTTTGTTTCCATATGAATTGTTTTTATTCATTCTTTGAAGAATGTCACTGCTATTTTGATAGAATTTACACTGAATCTGTAGATAGCTTTATGTAGTCATTTTTACAACATAAATTCTGTCATGAGTATGGGAGGTCTTATCTTCTAGTGTCTTCTTAAGTAGATTTTTCATTATGTTAATGGTTTCACTGTAGAGGTCTTTTACCTTTTACCTTTTACTTTTCTTTTGTTTTCTTTTTGGTTTTCAAGACAAGGTTTCTCTGTGTAGCCTTGGCTGTCCTGGACTCCTTTTGTACACCAGGTTGGCCTCGATCTCAGAGATCTGCCTGCCTCTTTCTCCTTGAGTGCTGGGATTATGTTTTTTTTTTTTTTTTGGTTTTTTTCTTTTACCTTTTTGGCTAAGTTTATGAGTAGGTATTTATTTTTTATCTATCTATCTATCTATCTATCTATCTATCTATCTATCTATCTGTCTGTCTGTCTGTCTGTCTGTCTGTCTGTCTGTCTGTCTGTCTGTCTGTCTGTCTGTGTATCTATCTGTCTATCTATTTTTGGATTTTCAAGACAGGGTTTCACTGTGTAATCCTGGTTGTCCTGGAATTCTCTCTGAAGACCAGGCTGGCCTCAAACTCAGAGATCTGTCTCTGCTTCACAAGTGCTAGGATTAAAAGTGTGTGTCAGCACTGCCTAGCAAGTATTAATTTTTTAAGATATTGTGAATAGCATTTCCCCCCTTTCTGTCTTTTTTGGCATTGTTGTTGTTGTGTGGTGCATTTTGATTTGTACCCTGTTCCTTTGATGAAAATATTTATCAGTTCTAAGCGTTTTCTGGTGGGAGTTTAAGGTCTTTTACATCTAGAACCATGCCATCTTCTACTTCTATTTGCAAATCATTTCTTTCTTTTGTCTTATTGCTCCAGCTAAGACACCAAATAATATATTGAATAAGAAAGGAGATCATGCACACTTTTGTCTTCTTCCAGATTTTTGAGAAAATGATCATAGTTTTGTTGCCATCTAGTATAATGTTGGCCATAGCTTTGTCACATAACGATGCCCTTCTTATGTTGAGGTATATTCCCTCTGTTCCTTGTCTCTTCAGAGCTTTTATCATGAAGTAAGGGATTTCAAATTTTCTTGAAGCTTTTTTGACATATCAGATGAGATGATCATTAGTGTCTGTCCTTAATTCTATTTGTGTATTATATTACACTTCTTTTTTGCTTATGTTAAATCAGACTTGCGTCCCTGGAATGAACACAGTTCAGCCATAGTGTATGATCTTAATGTGTGAGACATTTATTGAGAATCATTGCATCTTTGTTCATCAGGGAAATGAGTCTATGCTTTTCTCTTTTTCTGTGTGTTCTTACTCAGTTTTGTATCAGGGTAATTTTGGTTTTGTGGGATGAGTTTTTATAGTATTCATAGACTTTCAATGTTATGAAACAGTATGAGAAACATTGGTATATGCTTTTTAAACATTTGAAAGAGTTTGGTAGTGAATCAAACTAGTAAATCTTTATTTTGGAGAATTTTTATTAGTACTTACTGTTTTTGTGTTAGATCGGTTTAAGTTGTTTAAATCATCTTGATTTAATTTTGGCATGTCATAGGTGTTTAGGAATTTGTGGATTTTATTTACTCTAGATTTTTGAAGTAGAAAAATTTCCAGTGGCTTTCTAGATTACATTGGAGTCTATTATAATAATGCACATGTATTCTGTTATTTCATTAATTCAGGTCATTTGGGGTAATTAATTTGGCTAGGGGTTTCTCAGTTTTTTTTTCTCTTAAGAATTTTCTGTTTGATTGAGCATATGTATTATTCCTAGGCTCTATTTTATTAATTTCTATGTTGATCTTTATTATTATTTTTTGCTGTCTACTGCTTTGAGGTTTGGATTACACGCATTTTTCTAAGACCTTGGGGTACATTAATAAGATATTTATTTAAGAGTTCTTTAATTTTTTACATTTTGAAATCCTTTTATTTCCTATGATCATAGACCAAAAAAAAAAAATCAGTCTTGGAAAACATGCGACTACTAGAAACAATCTTAAACCCACTCTTTTTTAACTAATCTACTTCTATTAGATAATTTAATATAAATATTTATTAGTCATAATGAAATATTATATAATAATTATATATACATTATAGAAATAATATATTATAATAAAACTATATAATATAAATAATTACATCTATATATTATAAATATAGATATTATATATAATTACATAACATATCACATGTATTTCTATATAAATAAATATAAATTTATTTATAATATATTTGTAATACATATAATATACCATATATTATATATATTATATATTTGCATTTAAATATTTATTTATAAACATATTTATATATATA